>PVIC010000596.1:0-115294 GCA_004025085.1 Thryonomys swinderianus | reverse complement strand
TAGCATTTGCCCTAAAAGTCCGCCAAATCTCGGGGAGCATTATAAAAAACAAAAGTTGAACTCTGAAATCTTTCTCTTTGTTATTATATGTGGTCCTGATTTAAAAATACAATGACACTACTTGTAATGTATTTAATTATGCAGAAATATTAAAATTATCCTAGAAGAGGTTGTCTCATTGGTTGTTTCTAAGAACTTGAAGAATCAATCTGGCTATTTCATTGAAGCCTATAACAGATATTCAAGTCATGATTTCAACTGAAAATTTCCCTACGAATTCAACCTCTGAAAGAAGGAAGACTGTCTCTGTGGTGTGTTGGGAAAGCCACTGTGATCCCCTAATTCCTCTCCTCTGTCCTTGGCAATCCAGTTATGATTGACAGCATTTAAAGATGACAGTTCTTGAGGTAATAGGACAATTCTATAACAGGATTAGAGCAAATGTGAAAGGATAGACACACATCGGTACTGTCATTTAGGTAATGTCATCTATGATCAGTTTTTGTTTCCTTTTTTGCTGACAGAGAAGCAGTATCACTTATATATTTCACTGCAAGCCCAGTTTTGGCTATAAATCATTTGTTTCCCTGATAAAAGGAAACACTTATTACACTACAAGAACAAAATTTTCTAGCTTTGGTTAATGTGAAAATAACAACAAAAAGATCTCAAACCCACAGCCAAAAGTTAAGAAATAGCCCAAATAGCCACCACAAATGAATTTGCCTAAAAACAAACAAACAAAAAAAAAACTGTTGTCAGTCATAAGCAATATGTGGTCAAGACATTTCTGAGAGTTCTCTTAGAACTCAATGCAATAGCTGTTTCAGAGAGTTTGGGTATGATAAAGTGAAGACCCCTAAGATCTGATGTTTAAGGGAGCCAACCTATCTGCACAGGGTCCTTGCCAGACACACTACTTTTCATTTCATTTATGTCATTTTGCCCACAGCACATCCAAATCCATAGACTATGAACCTTTGAAACCCAATTACACTCTTCTTTCTAATCATCACTGACACTTAAAGAGTTTTATTTCCAAAGCCACCAAGTCTTCTAGAAGCAGGGAACAAATGGCTTCCCAGCTGGCACTGAACTGGCTTCCTCATTAAACAAGTTAAGAAGCCATGATGTATGTCAAGTGACCAACCACAAACAGAACGTCGTTTGACCAGCACCTGTCTCAAAACAAAATTCTGGCTAGAAGAGGAACTGCCTTGAGGAGACTGAAAATAATTTTGACATTTTAAATATACAGACAAGTTCTCCTCTAGGACATAGTGGGTCTCTGTTTTCCTTGTTTGCAGACTAATGTCTTACACCCCCAGACTTTTCCTTCCTAGTGGCATGTCCACTACTCCCTTTACCAGCCTCTTTTTTCAGCCCCTCAAAAAAAGTTCAAATTCAGGCTAACCTATTAACCTCTAAGTATAAGGATGTTATTATTAAGGGAGTTCACATGGGTCTGAATTTTGGCGCCTGCCTTGTTGAAACTTCATCACATACCACCTGAAGGATAAATACCATCATGAAAATCTATCCTGGCCTTGAACAGTTCTGTAACATGGATGAACTAGCAGAGAAGGACAAGGAGCCAACAAAGAGACTAAGAGTACTCTCTGCTAAACTTCATTCCTACTCATTCCCCATTCACAGCAGGGGCAAATAAAAACTTTCCCAGATTTAAGCATTCTCTACATTAGTAACAGACTCAGGTGCTAGTCTCCTACAATGCCTGATTCCATTCCACTTGCAAAAAGAAATCCTGCAGTTGGCCAACGCCATCACCTAAAACAATGACTCACCCAATACTCTATACAGAGGTCTCACCTTGTGCCTCCTGGACGTTCTGCCTATGCCCTCTGTTCAGTGCCTCCCCTCGTCTATGGGATGTGAACCAATCCCTTAAGTCGCCACTCTGTACTCCACCTCCAAATTCCTATTCTACTCTTACTTAGCCTCCTCTACCATCAGTGAAAACATTCAACTCAAGTACTAATCCCCTTCCTCATTTCCTTTCTGGTTTTTCTTCTTCCTTTCTCACTTGCTGGAATGCTACACATGCCTCAGGCCCTAACCAAATGTCTATCTAGTCATGTTAGCAAGAACAGTCAGTCTTGCTCTTCTCCAGCCTTACAGAATACCCAGTCTATACACCTCTCTTTAATTCCTACCATGGCCTTCCATTGCTGTCACCTTTCAACTCCATTTCTTCCCCATGTGCTCCTGAAGTGCAAGGACTCTAGCTTTGACTTGTTATTTCAAAATGCCCAGCACAGAATGTAACATGATATTCATATGTCCAAAGAATGCAACAAACCATGCTTAAATGGCTGATTTACCTTCCTAAAGAGGAAGTTACTTTTCCAAACACCGTTCTGTTCAAAATGGTAATTTTAACCTTCTTAGCACCCACAAACAGTTCCTTTCTGATATCTGCTTGAACCTCCTGATAAAAAAGCAAGTAGCAATAACACATTATGTTACACAAAGATTAACACTAATACCCACCCTCTTCAAACAGCCACCCCACACCCTGGAGAAGAGCAAATCAAGTCTGACTGTTAAGAATTACCAAAACATAACACCTTCTACAAATGAAATCCAAGTTTAGAGTTCTGTAATTCTATAACTGTATTTCAACCATAGTCATCTGCAAACTTAGGTTCACCATGAGCACATTCTGAATGTAAGAAGCTGTTTTAAAAGTGCATTTTTAATGCTTTTTAAAATCCACTACCACTAAATATAACTTCATTTTGATGCTAGAAAGCAGTAAACATGGACATTCTTGGTCTCCATTAGCTACTAGGTGCGGTAGTGAAGTCCTAGTAAAAATGAAGTCAGCAACTACTTTATTATTTGAATTGTTAAGGAGCTAAAATTCTTGGTGGGGGGCTTATTCATATCACAGGATCCTGGGCATCTTCACTCTGCCCTGAGAGCCATGACCTGGAATCATGAGGTGGCCAGCCACATAGGACCCAAATCTACACAAGAATGAAGGTTTTCCATGTTAAGGACCCAGATCTACAGAGCCCTCAGTACATAGTCCAGGTCAGGAAAGGCACCCTACAAGAGACTGCTAAAAAAAAGAGTAATGTTCAGGGATCCTATCATGATGACAAGCTCTGGAACTGTGTGAGAGACAATTCAGAGAGGAATGTGAGTGTTAAAAAAGAATAAAAAGCCTCACTTTACAGGAATCAAACAATTACTTGTGGGGATCTCCACCCAAAAAGAGAAGTTGTGTCAGTGAATAGGACAGAAGTATGGACTTCCTCCTCTCTTATTTTGCAAAGCCCAATGGAATTCTATGACACAACTCCCCCATTTTTTCCCTCTCACACTCACAAGTTCGCACACATTTCTAGCACATGTTCCCTGTTCATGGTGGTTCATTCCATCCCAGTTGGCCTCTGTCACCCTCTCATTTGGTTGCCAACTTCTCTGAAGCGTCCTTCACACCCAAGAGCTTTCTCATTTCCCTGAAATGTGTTTGGGTAACTGCCCGCCCACCCCACCCCCCCGAGATGCTGGAGTCTTAAGAAAACCCAAAATGCTAAAGGCTATGGACAGACAGACAGACAATCATCTATGCTGGTCCAACTCAAGTGGTTGGTGGTTTTTTATTTGTTTAGCTTTATTGAAGCATAATTTACATACAATAAGACACCAGTTTGAAAGTACAGTTTGATGAATTTTGCTATACAGTCAGGTAACCTGCACCAAAATCAGGATATAGAAAATTTTCATCATTCTAAAGTTTCCTTTTTACTATGAATTCCCTCCTCTAAGCCTTGCCCCCTTAAAAACCACTGATCTACTTCCTGTTATTATAGTTTTTTAGCCTTCCACAATTTCATATAAATGCAATAATACAGGATTTTTGTGTTTAACTTTTTTTCACCAAGTAAAATAGCTTTGAGACTGATCCTTGTTGCTGAGCAAATTATTATTTAAATCTTTTATTGTTGAGGTTATTTCCATTGTTTGGCTATTTATTCACTCACCTATTGATTGACATTTACAGTATTACTATTTTTTTCCACTCTAATGAACAACAATACAATGAACATCATGCATATATATGTTTACAAATAAGGACCTCCTTTCTCTTAAATGCCTAAAGCAATTTGAAAACACAGAAAAGTGTTGCATTTGAGAGCCCAGGGACCCCTGATTTTGTCTTCCTCTGCCTGCCCCACTTCTATCCCATTCCCTGAGGAGTTCAACTCCAAAGCCTACGTCCCAGCCATCTGTTTGGCTCAACAGCCAAATGTCACCTTATTCCAAGCAAAAACCTCTTAATATGCTAAGGAAACCATGAGAAGAGACCCCCAGCTCAGTGTAGTAATAGGTGGTTGACCTCCCCCATTAGCAGGAGAGATGAACAGCAGGCAAGGCTCCTGGAGATCACTTCCACCTGAAAAGACTTGGGGAAGAAGGCAGCATCAACATTTCAGACAACACCCCAGGGGCCAGCTGCTGCCCAGCATCAGAGAGAGCAAAGAATCAGTGCAAAAAACTACGATTCTCCATTCACCACATCCCTCATCAGCTGTGACAGAGCGAGGCCCAGAAGGAGCTAGGGCCGCAGGACCAGAGTTGCACTGGGCCCAGAAAGTGGATTAAGAGAGGCCTGGGGAGTCAAGGGGAAGTAAAAGACAGAGGGTGGCCATCTCCAATAGAAAGAATAAAGGGAAGAAGCATAAGAAAACAGAACAGAGCCTACTACTAGCAATAAACTGAGAAAGAGAAAGTAAAGCCCCATGAGTGAGACATACGTTTGTTAAGGGTTTTAGATCTTCTAGTTAAATAAGAATGAGGAAGACTGAAGATGGTGCTGACAGGGCACTGTGAGAGTGCAAGAAACCGTGAGGCTGGGAATCTTGGCTTATCTGAGCACTGCCTTATGAGCTGGTGGGTGAACATAGACAGGTCTCCTCATTACTCTGGACCTCACACACCCACTGTAAACAAGGAAGTTCAGCTATATTATGTCTAATACCCTGATGTCATATAAATCTTGTGCCACCTTTGCAGAGAAGGGAGAATAGAAAGAGGAGGGTGGAAATGGCCCAGGGCCAGTTGAGATGCGATATGGAAAGGGAAGAAAGTGTTCATTCCATCTGCTTAGGCTCCAATTGGCAAAGCTAGACTTGGGACAATACAGACTGGTTCTGCAGTGACAAATAACTCCAGGCTTTTTCCTAATGATTCACCACCAAACTTGATTTCTGTCGCTGGAATTTAAAAAAAAAAATGACTCATGTGTAAAATAGGAATAATAATAGTATCTGCTGCTCGGAGTTGTTATGAAGATGAAATGACCACATATTTGTGAAGTACTTAGACCAAAGTAAGTGCTCTGCACATGGTAAAACACACATCTCCTGCTATTTATTAGTTACCCTTCAGCAGAAATGATGTTAATTTTTTTAGCTCTTTTCCCAAGAAAAAGCATGGTCAGTGGAAAAGTGAAGAAGGCAGGAAAAAAAGGAAAAGAATATGAGGCTTGGGGGGAGTCAACTGGGGACACAGTCTCTCGGACAGTTGCTGGTGCCTGGTAGGTGGCTACGTGTTATGGATGAATGGAGCAGAAATGGACAGTGATAAGGTGCAAAGAGTACAGACGACTCCTTTACAATTTTTGGAGGGATAAGTCAGTATACCCTGGAGGGCCTACAAATTGCTTTATTCCCAACGAGAAATAAAACCAATTCTCAACCAACGAGAGACTCTTCTGAAAGAAGCCACCCAAGCAAACTGCCAACGACCCTGAGGCTGCCCCACAACCAAAGGTCAAACCCTTCTTTGAAGCCTGTGGTAAAAGCACCTTTTAAACCGGGCGTGGTGGCTCACGCTTGTAATCCCAGCACTCGGGAGGCAGAGACAGGAGGATTGCTGAGTTCGAGGCTTGCCTGGGCTACATAGTGAGCTCAGCGCTAGCCTGAACTACAAAAGCGAGACCCTGCCTCAAAAAAAACAAAAAAAAAACAGCCAAGCACCTTTAACCGACACGAGGCCAGCTTTACAGTTGTGCTGACCACAGTGCAGTATGCCCAGACGTTGTCTGTCTCTTCTGGCCGAGGTTCTTCCCTGACAAGGGACCTGCCCTAGAATTAACTACTTGCTCTAACTTTTCACATCTGGGGCAAAAATTAGCCCATTGCTCTCCATGCACATCCTAGCCCCCTATATCCTTCCCAGCTCCCTTCCTGGGCACAGTGATGGCCTGTGAGTTACATCAGTGCCTCAGAGCACAGCCTCCTAGAGACAACCACGGGCACAGCCAGACTTTTCTGGGTCAGGGCACAGATGTTATGTACCTACTGTCATGACAGACATGGGTAGGTTGTGGTCTCTGTGGTTTGAGAGGTTGAGACTTTCCCTACATCCCAACCTTTGACCCACAATGGACACAAATAGGTAAAAGAAGTGTGATTTAAAAGAGTCTGGCAGGGCCGGAGATTTAGCTCAAGTGGAAGCACAAGGGCCTGAGTTCAACCCTGGTATCAAAAAAAAAAGGCTGGTAAACCTCAATTCCTGTACCTAGATACTTGTCGCCCACCAGAGCCCTGGCGTGGTGGAATCCTGGGGCAGACATAGCCCATGCCACGGTAAAATGGAATTCTAGCCTCTTGGTGGAACGACTGTGTCTCGAGGCTCAGCTACATGGATGTTCTCATCTCCCTAAACTAACGCCTGAGAAACATATTATAGCCCAGGAAAGATGGCCCAGTAGAGGGAACAGACCAAACAGAAAAGGGCCAGAGACTGCTCTCAGATGTGAAAATTTGATGATCATGGCTTCTAGGAAAACAAGACTGCACATCAATGGAGAAAATGGGTTACAGCATGGATCTGTCTGTGGAACCCCAGAATGCCAGGATCAGGAGGTCTCTGAAGCCAGAAAACAAAGCATGACCAATGCAATGGAAATCCAGCTGACATTTTTCAGAACACCTGCTGGAGCAGTACAGGCTGCCACCGGTAAGGGGGCAAGGCAAAGACAGACCTTTCCGAAGGTGCTACCTCAAGGGTAATTGCTTGTCCTATCAGACAGGTGTCCAGGGCCGAGGCAGAGTGGTAGGCTGGTGGTCACTCTGATGATAAGTCTGCCACTGTCCTCTGGTCAGCTGTACACAGAGAGATAGTTAGTCCAGAGCAGCTGCCCAGAGGAGAACAGGAGGAAAGCTGGAACTGACCCCAACCCTCCTGGAAATCAGGGAACTCCACTCCTGTCCTGTTACCATCCAATACAACGCTTGAGTGTAAACACTGGCCGCATGCTGACAAGCCAAAGGTGAGACCCATAGTCCCACCTCTAGATACCATCGTAAGATCTCTGCACCCTCCCAAGAGTCTTCTGCAGCTCTCCCTCCCTGTAGACAACAGTGGTATTCCTGAAAAGCCACGTAGCCTGAAGCAGGACCCACTTTCCCATAATCATGAGGCAAACACAACTGAGTTCTTATGTCTGTCTTCAGGACCACTTCAGGATAAGCCTGAAGTTCTCTGACGGCAGGAGTGAGTGGACTGGGGTTTTCAGCATCTGACCAACCAACTCTAATTGTCTTTAACCAGCATGCCCTAAGCTAGTTCTGGATCTACTTCTTTGCAGCCTCCCTTTTCTCTACCAAAGTCCCTTCACAGGGTAGTTAATGACCAAAAGCAAATACAAGTAAAATATAATGAAACGTTTGTAACATGAAAAATCTCTTTTCAGATTTCTCAGAACATAAGTAACTAGTATTCAAGTACATGTAAATTGTCTTCAAGTCAATCCCTAAATACTAGCCCTCAATTTAGCAGGCCAAGGAGCTATCAGAGAGCTTTGAAGTCTAGACTCAAACCCCAGCTCTTGAATTGGAGTGCTCCAAGTAGACAAATTCATGGCCTGTAACATCAATAATGGACTGGAAACTCAATCAGTCACCACCTCCACCACTGCTACAGCCTATAATGGTGATGATAATGACCATTATAATGATGATCATAATAATAATACCTTCCACTGGCACTTTGCAGCTTACAGAGCAAATTAACAACCTTTACTTCCTTTGAAGCCATTCAAGACCAATCTTCTACTTTCCCCTTTTGCTATGTGTTACCATGTTACTATCACATAGATTTCCCCAAAGGAGCCTGGGCCTCATTTGTCTCGTTTTTCTGTTTACTCATAATAAGAAAAAGATCTAGTAGAGAATGATCAAAAGGGTCCCATGCATTTTCCTAAAGGACACTAAGCCTTCCTCTACTGGATGCAAGTTGACCAGGAACTAGAAAGGGCAGCCTAGACCTACCACTCCATTAGCCAGGAGAACCCACAAAGGCCTGGCTGCCACAGATGCTGCCGTGCACAGAAGCTAGGGGGCCCACAGAGGTGAGGACAACTCCTAGAGAGTTGGGGTTTGGTCTTTTAAAGAAGGACATTACTCTGAGCAAAGTTAGTATGAGTTCAAAGTCCAGCAAGCAGGGGAGAGCAAATTGGGCAACACACTGAGCAAGATGGGCATCTGGATAGATGGGTGTGTGGCTCCCCAAGGGGACACCACAGCCCTGGGCAGAGAGGTGGTGAGTGCAGATAATGCCCACAATGATAACCAGAGGGCTCAGGCAGAAGAAGCCCTGGACATTACGGGCTGGGCACAGCCTCAGGAACAGCTCACAGGACCTGAAGTTCTCCGAGAATGTCTCCCCTTCAGTGACCCCTATCAGTGCCTGACAAGTATATAAAGATGCCCGCCCGGCAGAGCTGGACAGAGGGTTCCCTATAAGGTTGAAGGGTGTGCCTCGAGGAGGTAGGGAGGTCACAGCCTTCAAGAATTGCATCATTCTGGTGCCAGGAGGACAGTAAGTGGTCCATGCCAATCTCCTCCTTTTCTAGAAGTGGCTTGGCACCTTCATAATCTAGCTACCTCTGGCACTTGCATTTGTTTCTCAAATGTCAATAATAGATAGGTTTAGGGTGGTGAAAAGAACTTAGCAGAAGTGATCTAATCTCTCCATCTGTCCAACAAGTAAGATCAGTAAAGAGAAAGGAGATGAGAGAAAGAGGCTAGAAACCAGCAAAATCATGTATAGGTTCAACGTCATTCAGATTCACCCAGTGTTGGCCAGACAGCTGATTCTCTGAGGAGCCTGGAGATTTGTTGCTTGGGAAAGCCACTTAAATTTCTGGACTAATATATGTACCTTATACATGTATCAAAATCAACGGTAACCCTTGATCAAACTCAAGTGACTGTCCATATCACCCAGAAGCTGTCTCCCCCAGAACGGGAAGCAGGGAGGGCAGAGTGAGATGCAGGTTGGTGTTTTTTCTCATTTTCCTTGTCTGTCTACATAAGGACATTCAAAGGGAAGAACACTGGGCTAGAGCCTATCCATCTTCGTCTTGTTTCTAGTACTAAACTATGTTCTCTTGTCCTTAGGGCCCAAGCCAACGAGCTGGAGAACTGTGGGCACACAGCCTGGGAGGGTGAGGTGAGGAGGGATCAGCCGCATGCAGAGCGAGTGGACAATGTTGTGTGGGGGTTGCAGGGCCCAAGCACTCCCATCCCCCTGCCACACACCCGTGGCCCTTGGAGCTTGAGGATAAAGTCAAAAGACCCTCATAGCTTTCATATCTCTTAGGAGAAGCTGCAGAGTCTGTAACTCTTCGGAGAAAGGGTCCTGAGACACACGGCTTCCAGGGCAAGAAAGGGAATTAGACCCTTCTATTGCTGGGGCCCATCCAAGGCCACCTGGCTAGCAGGTGAATATTCGGGGGAACCTGGCTTCAAGACCTGCCTCCCAAAGACAGTGTTTGCCACAGGCCAGGGTGAGCAAGGAGACCCTCAGATGACGCCACACCTGCCTGGCAGTCCTAGCAAACACAAGCCTCCCATGCAGAAAGAAAGGGGAAGTTTGGGGCTAGCGTATGGCGCGGAGAGGGGACATGTTTTGAAGCTGCCAGGCGCTCTGCCCGCAGTTCTTGCTTCGCCTCCACCAACTGCGAAGCAGCAGATTTCCATCAGAGGACAGGCCTGAAGCAGGGCTAAAACTGAAGAGAGTGGGCGTGGCTCTGCCTCCTCCCAGGGCAGGTCAGCGGGGGGCGGGGGGAGCCCCTCCGCGGCAGCCACCTCACCGGCCCACCCCACCGGCCGGCTGTTTGCTCGAACCTGCTTTGCTCTGGTCCGCCCTGCCGCAGCTCCCTTCCCTGCTTTGCCTGCTTTCAGTCCTTTGCCCAGGCCTGCCTAAGGCTGCTTGCCAGAGCGATTGCATGTCAGGGCTATGCCGCAGGCACCTAAGGCCGCAGTCCCCAGAGTCCAGCAGCTCTGCACTGATGGGAAACCCAGGGGCCTGGCAGTCTGGGGGCAGCGCCTGCCAGTGGACATCTCCAAGTCCAGTCTGGACAGAGCAGGGACAAGAGCAGGTGAGCTTCGTGAGACCAGTCCGAGGGTCACGCTGCCTGACTCCTCATGTGCGGTACCTCTGTGGACTGGCATGTGTGTCCTCGGAGCAGGGTAGGGAGTGGCCAGCGTGATCACCTCATGGGAATGGGCAGCAGAACAGGCTTCCCAGAGCCGGGACAGAGAGGTGAGGCCTGTGAAAGTGGGGAAAGAGCAACAGGGACTAATGGTACTGAGAGATGAGCCGACACCCCACATTTCCCAGTCTCTCAGGACAAAGTCCAGAGCCAGGCTGGAGGCTGCTACCTGCACAGGCAGCACCTGTCGCAGCGGAGATGTAAGACTAATGGCCTAGAATTGCAAACCTAGAGCCCAGAGTCTGGGTGCAGATCAAGAAGCTATGGGTCCGGAGGGTGAATTCCCAGGCTCCAGAGTCCAGCAGAGAGGCTAGGATCGTCACTAGCGACAGGCTCGGGCTGTGAGTGCCCCACAGCTCATTAACCAAGCCTCGGTTTCTTCATCAGTGTAATATGCATGACAGTATTGTGTCACCAGCCCTCTAGGGCTCCTGTGGGAGTGCCTGTGAAGCACCCAGCCCACAGCAGGAGCCCCATAAGCACTGGAACTCAGCAACCTAGCTGCAAGGGCTTGCAAGCACTCCTCTACAGTAGGGGCAAATCGGAACTGCCTGGCTCGACTCTTGGTTAACTAATTCAGAAAAGAAGGAACCGGGTATGGCAGCCCTAGCCTTTAATCCCAGCACTCAGGAGGCTGAGACAGAAGGATCTCTGAGATACAGGCAGGCACAGGTAAACAGTAAATTCACTGCCATGCTAAACTACATAATGAGATCATGTCTCAAAAAAAATGAACAAAAGGGGAAGGAATGAAGGAAAGGAAGGAGGGAGGAAGGAAAGAAAGGAAAGGAAGGCCTCTGACTGTCCCATGAACCCCTCTCAAATGAGAATCTCTGGAGCAACTTCCAAAAATAAGAACTCTTTCTAGAAATTTGCCAGTAAACATCTAATTCTGCACTTACTTCTTTCACTATTCTGGAAACACTACCTTCATCCTGTTCTATAGTCAAGAGCAGCCAACTTCACTCACTTATTCCAAATTTGTTGACTGCAGAGAGAACCAAATGGCCTGGGCTTCATTGTCTGGCCTCAAGATGTTCAGTCTGGGCATCCAGTCTTCCACGACCCGTAGCACATCTGTGAGATCAAGGGAGCCATGGATCCTTCTGAAAAGTAAACACTACTTCTGTCAAATCTTCAATCACTTCCTCACAGTGTTCCACAGAGCCCTAAGAGCTGCAGGCTTTGCACAAGTCCAACTATGCAGTAATTAGCTGCTCACACCTAAAAATGTAAGGGGGGGGGGTGGGAACACAGGCCTGAGAAAGCATACCCTATCAACCTCTGCACCTCTCTGCCTTCTGCAATGGCCGCTTCCGATTATTTTAATGGTGAAGGGTGAAACAAAGTAGTATTTGGGTTTTCTTTCCTCCACGATTTCTATTGCTGGGTGAAATCTCAAGCCAACAGAGCTTCAAGAGCTACCAAAAAGTTATGCTCACTCCACAGAGAAGCTGGGCCACCAAAAGTCC
Source organism: Thryonomys swinderianus (assembly GCA_004025085.1). Classification (NCBI taxonomy): domain Eukaryota; kingdom Metazoa; phylum Chordata; class Mammalia; order Rodentia; family Thryonomyidae; genus Thryonomys; species Thryonomys swinderianus. The sequence continues at coordinate 103,285 of PVIC010000596.1, read as the reverse complement.
TAGAAACCGGACAGCTCTGCACGTTGTAACAAGGCAACTCAAGATTATCACAGTCATAAATGTTTGTACAGACACTTATGCGAGCAACAATCAGAGATCAAGGTCCCTGCACGTGGGCAGATGGGCTTATGTTTTATTGTCCTGATTTGTAGAAGTCGGCAGATTTGCTGAGCTCCAGAGTCAGAGAGTAAATAATGCAAACATACTGGCTTCCTGTCTGGCTCCCTTCTAGAGGTCACAGCAGACAGAAAAACAAACTAACAGAAGAAGTCTGGGCCAGTAAAGTCACACAGACGGAGCTGCATCTGCATGGAACTCAGGATCGAGCACAGGGTCAGGCGAGTGTGGGGCGAACCCTGCCATCTCGCTCTCTGTGCACCGCTCCTGGCACTCGAGTCCTGCTCCAAAATGGCCTGTCCGCTTCCTGCGCTTACAACAAAAAATGTTCTTCACACCCAATCCCATGCCTGATTATACTGAAGTAAGAATGTAAGAAATCCTCATTAAGAAAATTTTCTTAACAATATTCTTTCTGTTTGAAGGATTTCGATATATTAGTAAAATTTTGTCTTTAGTCACCATCAGGAGAAAAACCATTTGGCTCTGGGTCACAGAAGAGCAGAAAGAGCTGTCGCCTGGTGCTCAACGCGCATGAACTCTGGTGCTGTGACTACAAGGCTATGTGACCAGGAAGAAGCTCTTAAAAGCTAGCAGAGTCATGTTTCACACGGATATAATGAGACAGGGAAGGGACGAGAAAGAACAACAGCAGACTGATTGTCGACTCGCTCTCAACACCTACCTGTCTTCTAGGGCCAGACCCATGTAGGGCGGACGGCTGCTGGCCTGGAGCAAAACCAGCGGGTCAGTCATCGGCGCACACACAAAACATGTTTCAAACAAGGCTCAGAGCCAGTCATGAGGTGTCTGTGGGGAGGCGCAGACCCAGACCCCCTCACTGCTCTCGCCTTGGTGCCTACCCCAAACCTGGAAACTCCCAGTCCCCGGAGGGTGGCGCCACTTCACCCAGATCCTGTGGCCCCATTCTGAGGTCACAGCAATCTCCAAGCAGCTGAAAGGACACACTGAGCCCACCACCAGGAGCCCCAAGACAGATGGGGGGAAGCTGCAAAGGAGCCCCACTTCCCCAGAAAGTCTGAGTTTTTGTTAAAACTCTTATCACACAACCCCCTCTGGGCAGGGCAGGCATTCCAGGAACCAGGCTTCTCCCTGGGGATGGCCGGCTCACGCTTCCCCTGGGCACTCTGACCATTTTCTCCGTCCCCTCTCCACCATCTATCCCCAGACAGAGCGCGCACTTCCACCCGCGGGGCAGTCTGCGCCCAGCCTGCCCAGGTCTGTGCGGAGAGCCTTGGAGTGTGGGCCTGAGTACAGCCCAGCTCGCACCACCAGTGGCTGCTTTGGGGTTGATAGATCCTTGGTGGACGCCGCACCCCTCACTGGAAAGCCTGCACCAAACACCCAGACGGCCCTTGTGCACCCTCCCGGAAATGCACAGCTCCTGCCAGGAAAATGTGACACCTTGCAGGGATCAATTTAATCTGCCTAGAAGATCTGGGTGACAGGACACAGACCTAATGTCCATTGACAGAGACAGTACTCTGGCTCTTCTGTCAGTTCAATTATTTTTACGTAATTTTACAGTGAAATGGTAATTTGCATTCATCTAAGCCTCTTGAAAATTGATTATAGGTTGTTTTATTGATTTTACAAAAAGAAAAAGGAAAAAAGAAAGGAGAGGGGAACAAGGGGGGAGGCCAGGCGGGAAAGGCACACTAAGAGTTAAGCCCCACCCGGGCCAAGCCCCACATCCTCCCTCTCGATGCCTGCTGGCAACGTTCACTGCTTTGGTGGCACCATAGGAGAAAGCCAGAAAATAGGTGCCACAAGGCCCTGCGCTCGTTCTGCCTCACACAGGGCAGCACTCCCCACACAAAGCAGAGGGAGGGGCGCAACCCAAAGCACACCGAGAGGAAGCAGAGGCCGGGCTCACAGCACACGGCGCTGCCGTCCCAGAATGCCTGCCTCTGGGCCCCACGAGGAGTGACGGAGCCGCGGCCTCTCGGGCCTCTCTCTCCCCTTCTAAGTCACTGATGGGCCTCACCCAGCCCTGCCACCCACTACAAAGGCGGAGGAGGTCGTGAACGTGCGTGCCAGAATATTACACACACTTGAACTTGCCGGCCTGCTCTCTCAAAGAGGAAGGTATAATAAATAAAACAAACAAGTTGACCTCAGACTACCTGTGGTTTCTAGATTTATACTAATGTTCTTATAGAAGCCCTGCATCCTGGACTCCAGGAAAAGTCAGATCGATGACAAAACGCAAATGGAAGAACGTGTCTGCTGAAACAACCGGCTCAGAGTCTGCCCCTCCTCCCCTCCTGTGCAGAGCCTTCCTCAGTGGCTCAGCAACAACACTAGGGCTCGCTGGAAAGGTAGCCTGTGCCCCAACTGAGAAGCATCAGGAGTTCACATCTAGGGCTTAGAGACTGTGGCGACAGAAGTTTGATATCACAGAGGCCAACTGAGTGTTCTATCCACCATCTACCCCTAAAACGATCAAATGAATTCCTATCACCTACCTACCTCCCCTTACCAGCACCCCCACTGACTACTCCAAGCTCAGGCCAAACTTAAAACAGATCTTCCACCAAAAACCAGCCTTCTGCTGGAATCCCAAGTCTGCCCCTTCAGCTGTGTGAGCCCAAACAGGACACCAAACTCTCTGGGCTTTAGCTACTTCCTCCTCCTGCCTCTTCACAAAGTAACTCGTGAGATGAGGTTCAAATGTGACAATGCTCACCAAAGTGCTTACTCAAGCCCTAGAAACAGGTGGCGATCTCGTCTCTGACTTCATTATGAACAACACAATGGATGTTTGAAAGGGATGGGCCCAGTTTTTCATAAACCAAAAAGGAGGGCTGGAGAGAGGCTCAGAAATTGCTTCAAAGCTGTCCTTTAAGACCTCCATTCTTCCAGACTTTCCCAAATGCTTGCTGCAGTAAAAACAGCCCCAAAAGCACACAGCACTTTGTCAGGACTTGTAGGTGAAATGTGCTGGAGCAGCTGTCAGCTTGGGGAAAATCACTCATCAGGTAGTCAACCGAGTGGGGCTGCTTTCAGCTGGACAAACACTGCATCTGCTCTGGGAGCAGCTTCCCTGTCGTCCCCAGAGAGCTGAGCCCAGGCTCCTCTACCTTCCTGCCCTACCTCGCCCTACCTTGCGAGGCCCCTCTCCTTGCAACACACACTTCCCTCCTTCCTCCGATTCCTTAGTACCTGGTCAGGCGACAGACCACTCTTCAGACCACCAAGGCATGGGGGTTAGGAAATAACGACCCCCCCCATTCACCTCACATCCCAGGGGACATTATCTGGCATGCTGACAACAGTGCGTAATGCCAACCATCTCCCATCGGAGTCTATCATTTTAGACCAAGTCACTAGTGGCTAACTCCTACATAGGAAGGACTAAGCCTACCTGAGAGGGGAAGGGCCAAGGGCCCCCTTTAAAAAATAGTAGTCAGAAAAATTTGCAATCAGTAAATACCCAGGAGCAAAAGCAGACCCATCTGCTTTATCCACAAGACACATTTGCAGTGGCATGGTGGCACTGGCAAATAACCCAAATAGGGTTCTGCAGGATATGGGACACCACACTAGACTCTGCAGCCCAAATGGCACCAGATGGTGTAAGAAACAATGAATTACTCTCAGGCAAAAGGAGTACCACATTGAAAAATCCCTTTTTTCTGGCCATCAGTGGACACCCACCCCTTTAATTCACAGAGAAGTGGTGAAGACCACCTGGGCCCCAAAGAACTTGTCCTGATAGCCAAATGCCAGTGCTCTCACCCTGTCTGGGGCCACTGGGACAGACAGTGAACGCCAGTCATGGCTCCGGCCTCCTAATTTAATCCCTTCCCTCTGAAGGAAAGGCAACCTTCACAGGCAGGCTATGCCCAGACTTGCCACATCTTACACTATACAGCTGTGCAAGCAGCTGCCGCCCTAGTCAACAGAATCAGTGGAACTTTGAGAGAGCGTTGCTTGGATTCAGAACAGAGCAGGCCTGGAGTGTGTGAGGGTAAACCCAAGGCGGCCGAGGCTCAGAGCCTCCAGGTGACAACGACTGCACAGGACTGCCTCTCATCTTTTCACCCTCACTGAGCCAGACTGAGTTGGCACCATGCCTCCCAGGAGAGCCCAGGTAGCTAAGACACCTTTGTGCGTCGCTGCTCTGAGAACAAAGGACACGGGCGCTCACTGAGGAAATGGGCCTGTGAGGCGGCCTCCCAAAACCACAGGCCGGCACTTCCCACCACAGAGAGGACCCCGCAGCTTTCCTCCTAAATGTCTGATGTATTTCCATTTTTCTGTCAGCAACCTCAAATAATGTCCGTAATGCTGAGATTTATACATGTGCGCTTATAAATGTGATTTCATTATAGCCTCTGCAAAACTACCTTTCCGCCTAAACATTCAATTAATGTAATTAAATCGCTACCTGACGGCATTATCTAATTTAACTTGGGATCCAAACTATTGAAAAGCATGTGCCTTTTAACACCCTGACTGGTAAGGCATGTGATGAACAGAGCTATAAACATGTTGGCGTAACTGAGCTGTTTAAAAATAAATTAGCAAACTATAAAAATAAACAGTAACATACATATGTACTCAATTATGAACTAACTCTAATTTTTGTTCTGAAATACTGTCTCTGACCTTAGTCATAAACAAGCACTATTAAAAAAACATAATATCCCTGCAGACAGGAGGCCAAGGATTCAATGTTTCTCCAGTTCAGCAGAATGCAAAACAAGACACCAAAAAGGAAAAAAAGAAGAAAAGAAAAAAGGAAGAAAAGAAAAGAAAGTGCTTGTCTTTCATTGAAAGGCTGGAAAAATGTGTAAAAAAAAAGCCTACGAAGGAAGGCACTGCAGTCTTATTGACTTAAAGCTCCTTCTGCTGGAGCCAATGAAGTTAAAACCTGGTAAAGTGCTTTTCCATTTCCAAATGTTTCAGATTCTCTCAAATAAAGAGGGCAGGCAAGGGGAAGAACTCTTCCAAATGCAGCTGTTTCAATAACGTGCTCTCTACCCAACAGTCTCGGTCATCCAGGGCCTTCTCCCACCCTAACCAAGTCCCCAGTGCTAACTTTGCTGCTGCCTAAACCCCTGAGCTTTTATAAGACATATGACATCAATGTGGAAGTTGCCTTTCAAATAGCTCCAGACAGAAAATAGAGAGAAGGGGCACAGAATGAAAAGCAAACCACTGTAACTACACACACACATAACACATTCTCACACTCTATAACAAAGGACAGTACACTATGGATAATTAGTATGGATTATTATTACAGTTTCTGAAGCAAAACAACGAAACCCCCCCCCCAAAAAAAAAGAAAAGTCCACAAAAGACACATCACACACAGATTTTTCTAAGGCTTAAAAATCATGTGGTCTTCCGTGCCGGTTCCTCTGGGGTTACGGATAATGCCTTCACTGAGCAGGGCAGATGCAAAGCACAAAGGAAATCATAATAAACCTGAATTTCTCTCCTGTCATGGTGCTTACTGCCCTTTATTTCACAAACAAAAGTAGTTGAGCAATAGCTAAGTAGTTATTCCTCTCAAAGAGCAGCCTAAAATGCTGACAGCCTGAGGGTGCGTACCCCCAACAACAACCACAAATTAGACAAATAGAAATTAGGAGGAAACTCAAACACATCCACACTTGGTTCAGGATGTAGAAAGGGCTGGACAGGAGAGAAGAGACAGAAAAGTCTCTGCAGTGCACAGGCCTCCGCCCCAGGCCAAGCTCCTCCATGATCGGAAGCGCCCACCCGGGTCACTCTGGACTCTGATCCAGCACGGGGGTTTCCAGTTGCTCCTGAACACATTTTTTAAGGCAATGGGACCGTAAAGACTTGGGCGAATACGATATGGAACTGCACTAGGCTGTTCATTCTCTTTTTCTTCCCCCTTCGTGTTTTGAGAAAGGCTCTTGGTATGTAGTTCAGGCTGGCCTTGAACTCACTGCGATCATCTTGCCTCAGCCTCCTGCACCACCACACCCAGCTTGGACTTTGCCCATTCTATAGAGTACTTTGCTTCCTCCAGAGTATGAAGGGTATGACTGGCAGGTGAGGGATAAAAACTCACCTGGAGTACCACGGCAAACCAGCCACATGCCCAGCCCTATTTCTCACCATACTCTTAATGTCATGGGCTTCTGCTCTGAAGATTCAAGCCAAGGTCAGGGCAAGAAAGCAATTTATTTGATTCAGGACCGACCTTGCAAATTACTCCCAAATAATTTACTTGATCTCAGCTTTGGCTGGCTTGGATGTTGCGAGGATTCCAAGAATTATTTCACTTTTCCATTAGAGGGCTCTCCACTCTCCTCTCAAGGAAAAATACTCCAACAGCCAGCCCACTTCTTTCCAGGAACGGCGAAAGGGAGGAGGAGGGCCCGTGCAAAGGAGGACCAGGGATTTCCACAAGCAATCCCAGTCCCCCAGCTGACTGGCAGACCTACACACGGCACAAACACAAAGACTTCTTCAGGGAAGGAGTCTGGAGATGGCAGACAGTGCTGGGAGTCATCAGAAGCCAGGAAAAGATGCACTGACTCCTGAGTCCCACGGGCTGCCAGCAGGCCCGATGGCTCACCTGAGCCTTGAGGAAACAAAGGGAAAGCAGTGCGAGAATAAAGCATTTGTTTCTGAGTCAAAAATCAAGTGGACCCTGGCAGCTAAAGAATGACAGAGAAGAAAACTGAACACAAAGATTAGGCAGAAGAGGAAGCAGCCTACTCTAAAGAACGGCAGGTAGAGTTTGACGGAACCCATCTCAGCACCAGTCAGCCGGAAGTCTCCCAGCAGCCCCACTGGAGGGCTACTGGCTTTTCCCAGCAACCCTCCCTGAGCAGGAGCAGTGGGCCAGCCAGGAGTGCAAGACCCACCTGGGGACTTCTGGGGAAGGAAAGGAGAAGGACGAGCAGGAGCCCATTCTCTGGAAACAGCCCGCAGCCTTCCCGGCCCATCCCCACAAAGTGCAATTGTACCCTTCCAGCCACTAAACCCAGTTCAAGGCCTACCTTGATTCCTCTCCTCCTGTCACACCTCATATACTCAACTAGCCAGCAATTCTTACTGGCTTTTACCTTCAAAATGAGTCCAGAATCTAATCCCATCTCACCTACCCACCACCCTGATCCAGACCACCATCACTCTGGCCGAACTGTGCCTCCTGTCTGTTTCCTCCTCACCTTCCCAAGCTCAAGTCTCAAAAATCAGCCAAAATGGCCTTCTAGAAACCATACACTAGCATTCCTCCAGTGCCTGCCAGCTCTCTTGGAGTCGGAGCCACATCTGCCCAACAGCCTTCCAGAAGCTGGTCGCTTCCTTTCTGACTTCAGCTCCTACCTGCCTCCTCCCTCGTCCCTCGGCTCCTCTAACAGCTAGATGATGCACGAGTTCTTGCATCTGTTGGTCACTCTGCCTCGACCCTTCCTCCGCAGAACTCACATTGCCAGTTCCCTTCATCTCCTGGAACCCTTGCTCCTCTAGTACCCCACTCAAAAATTGCCCACACACATTCCCCATCCCTCCTCCCCATCCCGATCTTCTCTAAGGCAGTCTGATTTGACATACTATATAATGCACTATGCATATATTCATGTATATCTTTATTTCTGTCTCTCCCAGCTAGAATACGAGTGCCCCAAGAGCAGGAAATTTTTAATGTTTTGACCACCACTGTATGTTCAATTCTGTGAACACTTCTGGGCACGTGGCAGATGTTCAAAATATTTGTTGAAAGATGAATGAGGGAACCTTCACAATTTCAGGCTGCCAGGAGGCTGTTCAATGCCCTATGTATAAAACTGTAAAGCAGCCCAACCAGGGGCACTTGGCTTTGGAGTTTGGTTTTGAGCCAAATTCTACTTTCCCCACAGGCCCTGATATCCAGCAGGAAAAGCGTTTGGCATTGCAATATGAATGGTTATGGAGTGGGGTTTTGCAGAGGCTGGTAAAGACCAAATGAGGGTCTTTTTCCGAAAACTTCTGAGGAACCTTTAGAAGGAGAGGGAAGTCCAACTTTCAAATTCTACTTGGTAAGCCCCATCCCCACACACCCCGGCGGCCACCGCGGGTTCAAGCACCCTGGAAACCCTCTCTCATACCCAGTGCTGTGCAGGGCCAATGACCAGGCACAGACCCCTTAAGCACCAGCACCACGGCAACTCATTCCTGCTCCATTCGTCCCTTCAGATCCTCCCTCCTCCTAGACGTGCAGGAAGGAGCCAGAGGATAAGGTAAAGGGACCAGACCCTTACACCTGGAAGCCCAGGATGTGGCCAGAAGTACTGGCATGCCCTTTCCTCCCCTGGCATACATTTTGACAGGTGAATAAATGCTCCCCAGTAGGCAATATCAAGGAGAAGTCTGAATTAAAAGAACTTGCCAGTTTGGAAAGTAATGCCATTCTATGTGACTCCACTCTATTCTCTTACCAATAAAGCACTTAAAGATGCTATTCATGCCGACATAAAGTGCTAATGGCCACTTGTTAACATGTTTCATAATGCTAATATTTCTCTCTGATTTCCAACCGTTCTTCTTTTTTTCTTTCTTTCTTCTTTTTGGAGGTGATTTTAAGTTAACTGAGAGCTAATCTGATTCAGAACTGAAGACTTAAAGAGCTACACTATATAACTGCACTATTAATGACAACCATTGCTTTACATGTTGCACCATTTCATGAAAACAATCATCACTCAGTCAATGTATTTTCCAAGCCACAAAAAAAGCTGTAATAAGTTGAAAATGCAGTAGGCAGAGAAGCAGCTTGTAACATAGGATGTGGGGGAGGGGGGCCATTAATTCTACTCCAAACTTTAAGATCTCTGTTTCTCCTAAGGCAAAGCAAGTGGGGAAAAGTCTTAAATCAACGCAGTTGTGAGCTGTCTCATCTGCTCCACCCAGAGGTCCCAGCAAATTGTTATCTTTCCCACAATTGGGGTGGGGGGTATTCAAAGGCCAAAGAACAGGACCGGCTCGGGATGTAGCATGTCCTGGAGGTGCTGTACACTGTTAGTTATTGTCGTTCAGTCACTTTGCCCAGTGTCACCGTCACTTCAAATGGATACGTATGCAGCCACCTAGGCTTGCAATTTTATTCTAATAACCTGTGAAAAGAAGAAACATAAAGCTGGAGAGCCAGAGAGGAATCTTGTGCTCGCCATCCCTGGACAGCTACCAAGACAGAAAGTCAGCTTGCTTAGGGTGTTTCAGATGGGTCAATCAGCAGGCAGCCCAGGCCCCATCTCAGACAGTGAGGTTGCCAAAGGCGCGGGTTTGGAACTACAAATGACTGATTTGGGTTTGGAGCTGAGCTCTGCTCCGTAAGGGGGGCGGGGGAGGGGGGGTGCCTGGGCAAGTCATTTCATTTCCTTCAGCCTTTTCTGGCTGTACGTCTTGCTGTCCTCCATCCCGTCCTGCCCCGTGAGGTCAGCCTCAGGAGAGGAAGCTTCGCCTCATCACCTCCTTCTCCAGCGTCCACCCTACTGCTGACATTCAGTAACTGCTCAGCAAGCACAAGTTCAGTTAAAAACAAACAAACAAGATTAGATGGGATGGTACCTCCTCTCAGCTCTGAATTCTTGGTCTAAAGAAAATGAAAGCCCCGTAACATGTTGCTTATCTAATTTAAGATGCCTTTGATAAAAAAGTTGCTAGGCTTTCCCCGCGTTAGTTGAGGTTGTTTATAGTCTGGCGATTTTCGTAACCTGATGATGATGGCTTATTCTTTCTTTTTCTCATCTGAATCACCTTTAAGCAAGGATAAAAGAATGAGCAAGTTTTACAACAAATACCCACAAAGAGGAGGACTAAACCTGGCCACGTGGTCCACCCACACGGCATCCATCTGGATGACACAAGGGGAAAAGGGTTAGTTCTGCCTCGCAGACACCCCAGACTTCGGGCACCGGTTCACTGAGTCACCGTCCCGGCTCCTCAGATTACCCCTGAGAGAGGACGACCAGACTGCGGGGCCCAAACGCGAAGCCGTCTCCAGGTAGGTCCCTGTCCCGCCCGTCCTCGTCTGTGCAGCTCACGCTCGCTCCAGGACGGCCGAGCAGGCGACAGGAAGGGGCTGGAGCCTAAGCCCAGCAGCGGCGGCGCAGGGAGTCCTTGCTCCACCTCCTCTGCGCCACGCGCGCTGCCGGGGCTCAGGGGACGCTGCCTCCAGAGCTGCCCCAGCTGCCTGCAGCAGAAGCCAGCGCCAGACGCCCCGAGCCAGCCACCCACGCCGTGCCGGCACCTCCTCAGGCATGGGCACTGGCCAGTCTCCCCCCGCCAATAACCCTCCTGCCCCTCTGCGGGGAGCAGATCTTCACGTCCTGCCAGGCCGCCCCGTCCTCAGTCATCCCACTCACGTCCACAGCGGATCCGTTACCGCCAACCGGGGTCAAGCGCAGGGACCTGGCTCTGAATGGGGCGCCCCGGACAGCACCTCCAGGCAGCCCCTCCGGAGGGTCCTGTGCTGCCCACAGTCCAGAATCTGAAGGCAAAGTGGCCCCGCTGCTCACCGAGCCACACTTTGCACCTTACGCAGACAGGCGCTCCGGGGACGGCAGGCTGCTCCCTGACCCGCGCTGGGTGAGTCCCGGATCCCGGCTCTTCCACCTTGAAGGTCCTGAGTCCCCGGTCGAAGGAAGGAGGGCGGGCTCCAGGGAAGGCCGCCAGCTGCCTGGCCACCAGCCATGCCATGTACAGAGACTCCCCGCCACCCAGCCACTTCTTCCTGGACTTCCCTGAGCACATCTCCGGCCAGCAGGGGCCGTCCTCCCTCCCAGCCTCTCCCAGGAGAAAGCTTTCCCTCTGGCCACCTCCAGCACGCAGGTGGGAGCAGGCGGGAGCAGGCGGGAAGGCCACAGCTGAACCCGAAGGCTGTGGGACACCTGTGCCGCTACCATCCTCTCAGTCCCAGCCACTGGCCCGGCTATGCAATCTATTTCAGGAGGTCTCAGAGCCTGGAGAGCAAGTCATCTAAAAATAGAATTAAGTTTGGGGCATTTTCCCCCTTAGAAAAGAAATCAGAGTTGTGCAAATAAGCCTACCTAGTCTGGCTAGCTCTTTTCATGCACACTGAAAAGGCTAACATGGGTTATAAGAGGCAGTGAGTTCCATTGATAAGAGAGGATTTCCCTACTCGAATATCAAAGGCCTTACACAAACACACACACACACACACACACACACACAAGAGCAAAATCAGCTTTTAAACACAACCAAGAGTTAGTCAGAGCTACTCAAAAGGAAGCAATACTCAGGCCCTTTCTTTTCTGTGTGTGTGTGTGTGTGTGTGTGTGTGTGTGTGTGTGTTCCTGAGGACTGAATCCAGGGCCCTCTTACTGAACTACATCTGCATCCTTTTTTATTATTTTATTTTGAAATAAGATCTTGATAAGTTGCCCAGGCTGATCTTCCTGCCTCAGCCCCCCATGTTGCTGGGATTACAAGTGTGCACCGGTCCGGCCCTTTGAACCCGGGACCACCTCTGGGGTAGGCTCTGGGATGGGTCTGCAGCTTCCCCAGTCCCAGGACACACTGGGCTCCGCTCAGAGGAGCCTCCCACGAGACCCCCAGTGGGGTGGCACGGAAGCTGCGAGCCGTGTAGTGCAGGCCACAAACAGGCCGTCCCCAGCCGTGGCCTTTCTTCTCTCCACAGGACGGGGACGTCAGAGGAGCTCGCCCAGCCTCTCCGCTTCCATGACAAGAAGCCAGGAAATGTAATGCAAAGCTTGGCCTTTTCAGTCAATCAGTCTCACTCAAATATGAATTAAGTACCATATATAAACCAGCATTATGAAATAACACATGGGGCACCATGAAATAACAAACTAAAACATGATCCCTGCCCTTAAAAAGGTTGTAATGCAGCCAAGTGCAGTGATGCACACCTGTGATCCCAAGTGTTCTGGGAGGACGAGGCAGGAAGATCACAAATTTCAACCCAGGCTAGACAATTTACTGATTTAGTGGTACCCTGTCTCAAACTAAAAAAAAAATTTTTTTGACAGCTGAGGATGTGCAAAGGTAGTGCAAAGGCCCTTCATTCAATCCAGGACCACAATTTAGAAAAACAAGCTCATAATTTAAGGAGGGCACGGTAGCGCTCACAGACCAGGAGCACACAACTCACTCCCTGTAGCTAACCCCAGAACCCCTCCTCCGCAGAATGAGCCCTGGCCAAGCCCCACCCAGTCCTAGTCACCTAGAAAATCAGCCTGTGGAGAACTCAAGAATCACCTGGAGCCAGGAGACCTCTCTACCAAACTAGTCAGAGCTCTCCGGGGAAGGCAGAGTCTGACACAAGCACAGGAGTTTTCCCACGCAGGCACGTTGTCACCCCGGGTCCCGCTGTCCCTCTTCTGCTCCTGACTTGAGACTTGAGATGGGGGTTCCCAGGCCTCCAAGCTTCCTGTGAGGTCCTCCTGTAGGGATAACCAAGGGGCTGCCGGGCTGGGCAAGCTGAGAAACGAACAAGCCGACCCAAGAAAGAGCCCAGCGCATCAGAGGAGGCCTCTGGGTGTCACTGGGGCAACACCAATGGCAGAAGGCAAGGTACGAATACCCTGGAAGGGCAGGTGGACCCTCTGCTCACCCCATCAGTTACATCTGCACTAACTGGGGTGCGAAGAAGGGACTGAAAATCTAGCCTTGTGGCTATATGCCCGGTATTACTCACGCCACGTTTGTGTTCTCTGAAATGCTTTCCCAGGTGTGTAACGCTTCTCATATGAGCCTACACACACTCACCCTCACCTCTCCTCACCCCACCACACAGATAAGACGTGCTGGAACATGCACTTCCGTTTTCATGTACTATTAAACACAAGGACCAAGTCCTATCATTTTAAGATAGGTTTTGCTAGAAACTCAAAACAGACTTGGCTCTGCTGGCTTGCAGAGAAACTGGGCTATGTTCCTCCAAAACCTTTGTTCTCCAGATGTCAGCAGCAAGTGACAAACAGCTGTCCCCAAGTGAAGTGACCCAGCGGCAAGAAAGCCGCTCGCTGTATTTCTCAGCCATGTGAAGTCGTTGCTAGGAGAAGTCAAGAGGGAGGAGGCCCCTCTGGAGAAAGGATCACAGCTCTCCATCATCTCGTGAAGTGCAGAGGTGGTCAGGGAACTTGTGTCAGGAGAGGAGAGTCCAGCAGGGACAAGGGCAGAGAGAAGAGGCGGGGAGGGGGGAGAAGTGGCGTCAGCACTGCCGAGCTGCACTCCAGGACGCCAGAGACCTAGGATCCGTGGACATCAAGCTGAGCATGAGTCATTCAAGACATACTGGGTTTTTAAAAAGCAAGCAGGATGGAAAAGTGTAGATGCGAGAGTAAGGAATATGGAAGACACTTTGGTGTCTTGTCATTGTACTCTGAAGTTATCGGACTAGTGTATGGGTAAAAGATCTGAGAAACCCAAAGGTTCTAACAAAGGGCAAAAAACAAGAAATAGGTTAAAGAGACTTATGAATTCCCCTTCAGGGAAAGAGATATAATGGCAGAAAGCAGAGCAAAGAATTCTGAATATCAAGTGCTTTACCTCAACGGTAGTGATGTGGTGCTTTGTCTTCTCTGAAGGAAGAGGAAATGGACTTAAAATGAAACATAAGGGATTGAAGGTAGATAAAAGGAAGGATTTCCTGCTATTGAGCCATATCTGTAAAAATAGAACCATGTGGTGAGGAAGACAGGCTGGACTAGTCTCAGTCTCTATCTGCTTTTGCAAGGTTACAGTTCCTGTGCCACCCTGACTCTGTCTACCCAATATGTCCAACACCTAAATAAGAAAGGCAAGCTGTCCCCTGGGCACACTGCAACTCTTAGAAGTGCCACCCTTGGAGAATCCTATCAGCAAGTGACGGGAAGACTGGTTTAAAACAGGGCAGAGGAAACACAGAAAGAGAGGAGAGGAGAATCACAGAGCTACAGGTACAGGTCCCATCTGAGCTACACCAGCTAGATCCCCGGTTTCTGCCACTGTGAGAGCTCCAGGCTCTTCAGCAAAACTCCAGTTCAGAAAAACACGCTGCAGCCCTTGCCCCTAAAGCACTAGCACAAACTCTCAGCAAGGCACAGATGGGCCACTCTCGTTTATGCTGCCCCTGGCCATGTGACTGGGTACTGTCAAGCAGAAGAGGAGGTGAAGGAGCCCCAACCTCTGGTCCACTCCATCACTGCCCTGTGGCACATCACTCTCCTCCCAACCTGCAAAATGAGGAGATTAAACAATGTGACTTCATGGCCCAGCATTTATGTAACAGATGCTCAGTAAATATTTACTTGACCTTCTCATGAAGGAAGATATCTATGCTGAGAGACCTGTGCTTTCTTCTGATTCCTCAGATACTCTTGTCAAGTCCAGGAACCACAGCCCTTGCTCTCAATCAATTTTAAGGCAAGACAGAAATTTTTCAAGTATCTTCAAATAACGTTAACATAATTACTGAAATATAGCTATTTTAAATTAAGGATTTGACCAAATGTTTTCTCTACCCAGATTCCTTCCACCAAACCTGAGCCTGAAATCATCTCCTCTGATTCTTTCCACCTTCTGCTGAACTTCCACACTGCACAAAATGTCACAGAGGAAGGAGCCACCAAATTAGACCTACATTTCCACACTGGTTACAGCCGGTCTGGAGGAGATTCAAAGGTTCTTCTATTCATTATGAAAGTTCAAAAATTATTCACTTTCTCAAGGTCTGTGTGGGAGCAGACTCAAGAGTAAGCCTGTGAATCAACACTCAACTCCTCAAAATCCCAGGGCTCTTACTCAAGGACTGAGGGAGCAGTACCAGGAGTTCGCAGGCATGGGAAGGCATCGAACCTTCAAGTATCATTTCCTGACATGAGGGCAAGGCGGCATCCCTACACCTCAGAGGAGGGTAAGAGGAACACATGCGCCCATCTGAGGATGCTGAGGAAGTAACAGTTTTAAGAGTTTACCCCGAGGCTAGCATTGAGCTACAATTCGGTAACCCTACCTCTCTGGAGAGCTGAAGCAGGAGGATGGCAAGTTTGAAGCCAGCACTACATAGTGACTTACCAAGACCCTGTCTCAAGAAAAAAAAATTAAAGGGCTGGGGATATAACTCAGAGAGGAAGACCAGGGATCTCACACTGTGGTACACTCCCAAAAGTGCAAGAAGAAAAGCCTACCCACTGCCATTATAGGACTAAGGCTAGGCAGAAGCAGAATGTAAGAGGATCCTGAAAAGCATTGGGTGAAGTGGAGGAGGTTTCCTATGGACCCAAGAGTTACTATTCAAGTTCAAGTTAAACTGAACAGACCTCATCAACATGCTGCTGTTCGATGGGCAAAGATCAGATGCAGTTATTCAAAGCCATATTTCCTAGGGCTACTTGCTACTGACATTCTGTCATTCAAGCTGACACCTAAAGTCACAGTAGGCCCCAAATCTGCCTCTCTGGAATCTCTAGCAATAGCAAAATGCATTTTTAAAAAGACCTGTAGCACATTTCTCTCGGCCCTTGAAAAAAAAATTGAAGAGAAGTGAGATTTTTCAATCCCAACACTCACAGGAAGCAAGGAGTGTCTGATAGGTAGTACCAAGCCACAAAGTTTCTTTTCAACAAACTAAACCAAGACTCCCTTTTAAGCACAGATGCTACAGAAAAAGTAGGTATGAAAGTGGGGTAAGAAAGAGAATCTAAGGACTATGCATACTCTGTTCACACATACCAACATCTTTAAGACTTTTATGTTTTTTCTATTCTATAACCTCCACATTAAGAAGCACAAAATACAGAACATTACACCTGTCAGGTGCTGGGCCCTGAATATCTCCAGGCATCTGAAAGTCAGTACATCAGACTTTTAATAATGTGGAGTTAAAGATTAAAAACATGTTGGAACGCTTACTTTATGTGGTGCCAAAAATGTGTCCGTAACCTGTAAGGAGAGATGGGCGTGGAGCATAGTATAAGAAAGATGACTGCACTCACACTGCAAAGACAAGCAAATCCCCTCACTTTCCCTCCCTCCTCCTCCTTTTCTCTTTCCTTTTTTCGTTCCTTCTCTCCTACCCCTTCCTTCCCTCCTTCCTCCCTCTTCTTCTGAGGGAAATGGCTCCTGAAATCTGACATGCTCTGCAACAGTAGTTGAGTTCACTGCTCTAAAGAGTGAGGTTGTAACCAATGAAGTGCTGGGCAGATTTCTGAAGTCAACTCTGTTCTGACACTTGAAGCTGGAGACCCTGGAGTAGCACTCATATGGACGTGGGGACGTGACTTCTTCAGATAAGGGCTTCAGGTCACATCTTGTACTCTCCTCAATTACTCCAATGACAATAAAAGAAAGACTTTTCAGATGGCACTCCCATTTGCCAACCCATAATTTAGAAATTAATGACTGTATTTGGCTAGCTTTCTCTCAATGTGGAGCATTAAAACTTTGCACCTACTTATTCTTCCATCTCTCTTGCATCAAAGTCATGTCATGGTAAGTAGTTATTGTACTGTTCCTCCAAATAATTCAGCCAAAATATTATAGCTGCACACGCATTTCCATAAGTGTGTATAAAATATAGTGTTAAAGCTTCTTTTTTCCAAAAGTTGAAAAATTTAGAAAACCAAATTTAACATAATACACCTTGAATGACATGTTCTACTGGGAGGGGTTCTTAAAACTTGCAAAATTATTTATGCCAGAGTACTAAAAATTTCCTCAAAAGTTCGCAGGCAAATGGGTGCCTCTTTATTTTTCACCCTAACAGCAAACTCTTCTACAGGTTTTGTTTATTTTGAGGAAACATTTCACTTTTTTTTCCAAGACTTGAGGTGTGAATGATGCAAAACAGTATTTGGATATGTAAACTGAATTATTTGCATAATGCATTACTAATCAGCGAGTATAAATTCTGGAATCTGAGGAACAGAAATCAAATGCCACTGAATTTTTTTAAAATCTGGATTATAAAAGTAAAGAGCAAAAAAAAAAAAAAAAAAAAAGTAAAGAGCACCACTGTTCACTGGAATAATGCTCACATTTGCATTCCGTTTATAAGAAGGAAAAATTATGCCCACAGAGGTTTCTGGAGAATTTTAAATAAGTGCCCTTTGATGTACACTGCTTCGCTCTGACTCAACATTATGAGGCATGAAGGTCCTAAATTTACAAGTACAGCCACAGAACACCAAGCAGAGTGAAGGTAACTGCACTGAAAAGAACAGATGTCTTCCGACCCCACCCCAGGCTGGTCTGCGACTGAACCTACAGGAACCGACTGCCTACAGCACCCAGCAGACCAGCTTGGTCGCCAGGTCTCCAGGAGCCTAAAACTGTCTGCCATTCTCGCACTGATTTTCATGGGTGTACGTACATGCATGCAAGCTTAGCCCGTTCTCTGCAGACAAACTCTAACATACAAGTGCAAGTAGCAGGAAGAAGAAAAAGTTACACCAGCTTTGTATATTCCCTTTCTCAGCCAAGCATGATCAAACTGAATTTGAAAAACTATGTGTCTGAACAAACACGTTTGGGAAAGAAATTAAGTGGGGACAAAGAAGAAAGTATAGTCTACTGATCAACCCTCTTCTCCCTTCCCATAACAGTGGAAGAGGTAGGTGACTCGTCAGGTCTTTCATCTCCCCAAGAGTCACCTGCGAGCTCTGAAGTCCCAAACACAAACGTGAGAGCACACACAAACCTCATTCACACACACACACACACACACACACACACACGCGTCCTTGAGGGTGCCAGGTTACATTTCCACAACAGCTGCTCCTATTGTCTATTGCCAGTGAAGCCAAACCAGCCTAAAATTTAATTTAATCTGCTGTAAGCCCAAGTGTCAGGCACTTAGATGGCAGCTAAAAGCGCCACTCTCAGATAACTGAGTGACACTTGCTAATAATAGCCTCTCAGAGAAGGAGCAGGAGCAGACTTTTTGTGAAACTGGAGGGACCCAGGCCTGGGAAGGACTCAGTGAGGCTGGTCTCAGCTTCCAGGCCATAGAGGTGGTGTGACTGGCTGTGGAAGGCACATCAGTGACCTGGCTTTTGCTACCCAGGGCAACAAAATTCGCCTTTCCAACACTGCAGTAACTGCCCTGCTCTCTCCATCACCTACATTGTGCCCCCCCCAGAGGGGTGCCATGGAAAGCTAGATTGCATTCCACCCCTCTTTCCTTAAAAGTCAGCCTCCTGTTAGGCAAATCGTCTCTCCCTAATGCCAGGGCTCAGATGGCCTTAACTTCATCACGTCAGCCAGCCAGGTGGGCACTTTCCACTGGTTCTTCCCAGAGCCCATCACAATGAAAAGAGGCACTTGTACCAACACCCAGTCAAACTACCTCCAGCTCTCCCTCCAATCCTGCAAAGGGGTTGGCATCTCTTCAGAACAAGAGAGCACAGTGCACAGCATATACCCCAAGACACCCCATCATATAACAATGCATCTTCTAACTGGAAAATTAGGCTCACACATACTTTCTTCTCCATAGGACACTTGCCCCATCCCTACCTCTGAGCCCAAAGCTTGGTGTAGAAACAGCACTTACTGGGCATGGACATTTTGCTCACTATCAGTGATGCAATACTTTTATTTCCAGGAAAATCTCAACTACACACGAACAATGAATGGAATAAGTCAACCCCCCAGTACACCCAAGTCATCCATCTTCAATCACTAGCAACTCACAGCTGTTCTTGTCTATCTACAACCCTTTAACCTCCTCTGCCCACTGGTTTAATTCAGCCAATCCCAGACATCATATCATTTCATTAGTGTTATTATGAACTTATATGATGGCTTATGCCCAGATGTTCCCCCATGAGGTCATGGGGGGGCTTTTTCAGAGGAGGTTGGATCTAGAATGTGTGGTGCTGGGATTGATGTATGGTGCAGTGCTAGGTTCAAGAGCACTAGGATTAAGAATGTGAGTGCTACTTGCCTTAAGTAGCCTGGATAAGATATAAGACATAAAAAGAATGGTGATCATCCCTTGTTGCTCACTACTTTCTGCCCACCATGAACTGCTTCTCCCTGCAAGACCTGTCTGCCATGCCACCTTGCCTTGGAACCAGCGGACTATTGACTGAAATCTCTACAGTACATTAAATAAATCTTTCCTCCCTTAACTTTGGGTGTCAGGTATTTTTTCTTAGCAATGAGAGAAAAGTAATAATACAATCAGTAAACACTTCAACATGTATTTTTTAAAGAACTCCTTTTATTCTTATGCACACCCACAAAACCATTATTACTCCTAAAAATAAATAAATAAAGTGGCAATAACTTCTTAGCTCAGAAGAGCACAGTTACTTTAAACTCAGAAATGCTTCTTCTCACCTGGGTCATATAGAAGATTCCCCTCTACCAAAGTTCAACACTGAAGCTGCCAAGGAAAGCACTCAAAGAATCGTACTGTGTAACAGAACCATGAGCCTGGCTAACGGCCACCTTGCATGTCAACCCAAATCCTTGCTCCCTGTACACCCCTGTGCCTTACTAAAGGCTGAATGAACTCTTCAGCAGTTCTCAGTGACAGTCCTTACCTTCTTAACTGCCCCAAAGGCCTCCGGTCTTCCTCACCCACCCCCCATCATGTGACCCATGACTATTTCAGACTAGTAGGTACACTGCCAGGGTTCAGAACTACTGTTTATTTTCCCTCCCAGAACGTGTTCTCTTGGACTGTTCTGCACCGAATCCATTCACAGAGCATGTCTTGGATCTACAGCTGACTAGATATGTCAGTTATGTTTCAAATGGGTTTTCACAGGTCAAGGTTCTGCAGGCAAGAGCAAATACTATTTTTAAACAGGATAAGGTCACAATGCTTTTAGAGACAGTGAGGTCTACAATAAAACCTATTGATCAGCCTCTGGAACTAGTGCTCTAGAGAGACACAAAGATTGAAACAAAAATTGCCTGGCCGTTTTCTCTGTAGACTCAATGGGTAAAAGCTGTTGGACTTAATATCTTTCAGGATATAAAATAAGTAAGAAGTAACTGTACAGATTACTAAAATCCATTTAACCAGATGCAAAGGCAGGTCACAGGAAGTACACTTGTGGCAGGACTCTCCAGGAGTCCTTCAAAGCAACAAGCATTGAGAGAAGGAATAGATACAATAGAAATGAAAAGGACAGGTATCTATGCAGAACCTCTTCCTGGGACTGAGGTCTCTAAATTTGCAAATATGATCCTCAATCCAGAGCTATTGTGAACAATAGACTCACAGACAAGTAGCAAGAAGATGGGCTTGCGTAAGATAAAATCCGAGGAAAAGCAGTATCTTCATGGTCAAGGTTTTAAAATTTCTATACTTGACTAGTAGAATCATGATAAATTCTATAGAACTTCCAACATATTCTTCCTCTCTCTCTCCATCTGTCTCTCTCAGCATTTTATACATATATATATAATTATATATATATATTTATATATTTATATATATAAATTTATATATATATCAGTAGGTATGCATCAATATATGTAATGTATAATACATTTGTAACATATAAATACATATTTATATTAATTTTTATATACATACACATATATTCTTATCATGTGGTAATAGTATTAATGAGTTTGGAATTTTTCTTTCCAAAAAGATATATCTGTTAGTAAAGGTACACAATATAGGACATCATTAAGAAAAGTCATCCAGGGCCGGAGGGTTAGCTCAGTGGTTCTGGCGCCTGCCTCACAAGCGCAAGGTCCTGAGTTCAATCCCCAGTAACCACATACAATGCTGGGTGTGGAGACTCACGCCCACCAGCAATCAATACCACATACCACAGTGCCGGGCGTGGTGGCTCACACCTGTAATCCCAGCACTCGGGAGGCAGAGACAGGAGGATTGCTGAGTTCCAGGTTTGCCTGGGCTACATAGTGAGCTCAGAGCCAGCCTGAACTACAAAGCGAGACCCTGTCTCAAAAAAAAAAAAAAAAAAAGTCATCCAATGCCAGAAGAAACTTGAGAAATAAATTTAGAAACTGGACAAACACACAGCAATCCAAGTAAATGAATCAAGGGCAAAGACAGCCACTGGAAAGTTATTCAACTAGCCTAGTGGCTTACAAATTGACAGAGGTTTTAGAAACAAATCTTAAATGATTTAGTTAAGTCAAATCGGCACTTTAAGCAAAGACATAAAAGTAATGGACTGTCACAGCTTAAACTTCAGCCAGAGACCTAAAACTTTGAAGTCCATTATGTCCCTATAAATATCTCTCCATGATCAGAGGTGCTTTATTATTTTGGAGTCTCAGGACCACAAGAACTACTATGAAAATTGTAGGGAGGGTCTCTTCATTTATCATCTGCTCCCATCTCACAGCCCAGCTCAGAAACAGAATATGCCATGGTAAACATAATCTATATATCACATGGTGACACAGCTGACCCCATTAGTGAGCCAAGACTGTCCTAGCAGCAGCTTCCTATCATACATTAACAATACACCGGCTGATACATTTGTGCAGTACAATGGATGGTGGGAGGAGGAGAGCGAATAACAGGCTAGGAAATCCTAAACTTCATGTCTGAATACATAGTTTGTTGCCTCTCTCTTTGGCATGAATGCTATTGTGCTTTCGTTTCAGGTAATAACTGAAAGGGAAAGGACAGACTCTGGTAGCTGCCATTCATTCAGTCAGTCCATTTATCTTCCTTTGGGTTAGGTTAAGGCTAAACTTTATCTTTTCCCCTTTCTCATTTTTTGGGTTTTTTTTTTTAAACAGAGACAAAAAAGTATGCAAACCGGGCGTGGTGGCTCACGCCTATAATCCCAGCACTCGGCAGGCAGAGACAGGAGGATTGCTGAGTTCGAGGCTTGCCTGCGCTACATAGTGAGCTCAGAGCCAGCCTGAACTACAAAGCGAGACCCTGTCTCAAAAAAAAAAAAAAAAAGTATGCAAAAACCTGCAATAGCTGATTATCATTGCCCTTATAGAGGGCTACTAATAAAAAAATCCCTAAAACAGTATAAATTAAAGCAGCAGTAATTTAAATAAATTACTTTTTTATTGAAGCTATAGATCTCAAGAGTGCCTGTGTCCTACAAGGAACACATATTTCACGACTGGTTCATTCTCCACTTATTCTGGGCACATGGGTCATAAAATAAAGTTTAGACAATCGCTATCCAAAAGATAATTTTCAAAGCTTCTCTTCAGTATGCTTTTGAAAACATCATCTTACATCTAATTTAATGCTACATATAAATAGTATTTTTTCGACAGTATGGAAAACAAACTCCCATGCTAAAAGTCAGTGGTAAACACCAAGTTTAGAAAATGGATTGCAAAGATCACATGTCCTAGAACAGCCCATATGCTTTTACCTACTCATGAGGAATTTAAATAAAAAGAACATTTTCCTCAATTTATGCTGTCTTCCAACACTAACAGAGGGAGAGTTCTTCTAAACATGTTGCGTCGGATGCCTTTAACAAGCAAGAATTTGAAACTCCAAGAACTCAGCATATGCAAGCTATGTCCATACAGAGAAACCAGCTTTTAGGAGAGGGAAGGGGGAAAATATCACTAAATTCAGTCAGTTAATTGAATTTAAAATACCTGGTTGTTTGAATTCAACTGACTTCTTTTTCAAACGTTATTTCTATTTTGACATACTTACAATTGTCCCCAAAAAAAGCAGGCTTGGGGAAAATACACATCACATTCTTTGGAGTTTTAAAAAAAACAGCTTGCAACAATTAAAAGATGGAGAGATCTTATAAAGCTGGAAACTTCTATGAATTATCACCATTCCATTACACTACGCTTTAATTTTGCTTCCAACAATTTCAAAGATCCCATTAAGCTGTCTGCTGGGAGAATCATGAACCTAAGCCTTATTCTTCACCTAGCTTCCAAATCAAGACAATATTCTGCCCACCTTGCAGGTAAGCCCCAAATCTATAACTAGATTGCAAAAAGATGGCCAGTATGCTGGGAGGTTAGAGATTTGCCTAATTCAAAAAACCTATTTTACAGATGAGAAAACCAAAATGTCAAGATACAAGGGGAATTAGAGGTCCTACAGTAGGATATGCCAGAGTCAGAAGTCAGACACCCTGGTTCTCAGACCAGTACCTTTGCACTACTCCTAAAAGTTAATGTTGGTTTCTAGAAAAAACCATAATGCCCCAAAGACCTCAATTCATCACCACCCCAACTAGTCTTAATAATTTTTCTATTTCCTCCATAGAAGGGTAAATGTCTACTTGTAAAACTCTTATTACTTTTTATATGATCTTCATCTTGCTTTATTGTTTGGTAATCAAAAATAGTTTATCATAATGCTCTCAACTGAAGATTCTTCATATGACAAGCAGATACTGTTACTTTCTAGTAGAGGAAGACAGCAGGGCTGGAAAAAAGGTTGCAGGCCTTGCTTGATTGTTCCTTTTTTAACACCACAGGCTTTTCTCCATAACAGTGATTTTGCAGCCTTGGTACAAAATAGTCATAGTTTCTTTTACCCTTAACTCCTGCAAATTCTACTTCTGATCAAATTCCGAAAATGGTGATTTGATCAAATGCAGAATCTCATATTTTAGGATAGTATGTTCTAGCACAAAGCTACTGGTTGGTTAGATTTTGCTTTCTTCACTGAAAGATTTTTAAATAGTTTTCATTTTTAAAAGAATTTCAACTTCAGAGTATGCCAATGCCAAAGTCTCTATACATCTAATCAATCAATAAATAAGACAAACAAAGCAGCATATGTTTATCCTTTACCATTTGGGAAGTGTCCATTAATTACCACAGACTGTTTCCTATTTCTCCTCCCCCGTCGCAGACAGCAGTGCTCAAAAGGGTCCACAAAATAAAAATGTATGGGATAATTAAATGGATATTTATAATTAGAACTTAATAATTTGCATCAGGGACAAATGAGCTCTGATTTTAATCTGCAGTGCATTTAGAGTAGCCCAAAGACAGTATCATTTGATGGTTTATAGGCCTCCTCTTAGATTATGAAACAATACCAAGCCTTCAAATGCTGTGCGTCTGTGTCAGTAGTGTGTTAAAGAAGAAGATGCAATGAAAATGTTTGACAACGTGAAAGCAGCCATAAATTACATGACAACTGTGTAAAAGTCATGATGAGACAAATAAAGGGCTGACCTATAATGCATCTGATTCATCGCGACACACACAACTCCCTGCACTAATCTCTGCCCAGCCAACACACTCTTAAACAGGGAACTACTTAGCACCAGGAACGTTGTAAATTATCACTAGTCAACAGCATTGATTTTTAGTCGACATTTCAATCAGGTTGAAGTAGAAATACTACCCAGTTCATCCAACAGCCTCTTAACCAGTCCACTGCCCCTCTGAGGTCTCCCCCGTTATGGCTTTGTTAAATTTCCATTGCTCTCACCACTCGATATTTATTGTAGCTTTGCCACATCCAGGCACTTGGCCTGAAGGGTCACCAGCCTGTCTCTTGGGACATTAAATTCGTGCTTACCTTAACGAAGGCAGAACTGAAAAAAAGAAACAAAAGGCCACCATCAGAGATCTGGCCTGATTTTTAAAGGAGTAAAAGAAAAACTGGGGGGGGGGGGAATAAGGGTTCTAACGCAATGGTATTCCTTTTATCGTTTCAGCTTTCCAGTCCAGGAGTCTAGGGGAAATAAAAACAAGAGCTTCTCTTTCGAGGCAATCAGAGAGCCCCACTACGCTCTGGATCCAGGCAGAGGCAAAGTCCAGGGAAAGGAAGGGAGGCGGGTGGCCGAAGGTACTTGCGCTCAGGTCAGCAAGAACAGACACGCCTCCCCAGGACAGAGTGAGAAATGAAGCCAAAGGCTTGGAGGAACTCCCGATGTCCTGTCCCCAACTTCAAGGGTGGCTCTGAACAGCCTTCCTTATGCGAGCAGAGCTTTCCCAGTGAGCAGTAGTCCCTTCTGCCAACCCCGCACTGCCACAGAGCCTCTGCACACAGTAGGCGCCTTCTAACTTCTTAAGGGGCCTAGATGGGTGGGGACCGTGGAGACCCAGCAACCCGGTTTGGGAATACGTTGCGCAATCCCGCTGGAAGGAGCCTCAGGCCTTGCTTTGGCAAATATTAACGGTGTCGGAGCAGCCTGCTGAGCGACTGAAGGGGGGCACCGTGAAGCTGAAAGCTGCCCCAGGGAAAGCCACAAGTGGATCACGTGGAGTTGTTGCCTACAGTTTCCCTGAGGAATTTCAAAATTTCAAAATTTCCCTCAGTCTCTGGACTTGCCTTACCACAGTGCTTCTTCAGTCAGAAATAAAAACCTCCTTGAAACATTTGAAACATACTATTGTCCCCAACACCCTCTCCCACTACCCATGCACACATACTCACAATTTCTATCTCATGGTGTAATCCTGAATCTCCACTCTCCACACCCTTTAAAGGTGTGTCCAGAGAAGGCAACCTCAAAGAGAAAGCCAGCATTTAGCAGACCCAGAATGTCCTCCTATGCTTTCTTCTCCTGCCTCCTGACCACACTGTCACACACAAATAATAAATCATCCTCCTTCTGCTTCTCAAGACCCTCACCCGATTTCTGGCTCAGAAAAAGCCAGAAAGTAACTGCATGCAAAGCTGAATTCCTTACCCTTTAACTGTTCCAACAGCTCCAAGGCTCCTCCAATATGCCTGGGACACCCACTCGGAGATTGGATGGGAAAATTCTTCTCTTTCCCAGAAAATATAAAAACTTGACCACAGCTGACCCATGGGAGGGCCAACTGTCTCACACCAAAGCATCCTGCCCAGTGGGTGACCAACCCCCCCTGCAGACAGCTGCAAAGCTACTGAGAAAGTAGCAGAAGGCACTAACTAAAAGCCAAAGAGCTGAATCCTTGACAACCATGGACCCTCAGGGGAGTTATCCAACCTTTGCCGAGCCTCAGTCTCCTGTCCTACCAAGCAGGTCTGCTCTAGGACCAAGGAACGGCTAGAGTGATGACAAAAAGCAACTCTTCTCCGCACCATGGGCACCAAGTGATTTGTGTGCTTTCTCTCTCATTTAAGGCTCTAGACATCACAAGGTAAGGACTTCGGCAGTCTCCATTTCACAGAGTGTTTGTGAAATGATTTGCCTGAACTCTTCCAACAAGGTGATGGTGGAGTAAAACTCTGAACCCTCAGTGACCTTGTCACACACCCAAGAACATGTTCCTCATGAAGTAGCTCATTTCTACAGGGACAGAAAAATCCCGTACATTGTGGAAGCTGCCGGTAGTCAGAAGCCCCTGCCCTACAACTCAGATCACCACATCTGCAGCGGCTAGTGAACTGTTCTCATCCAGGACTGCTCCCCACTGGCTCACGCTGGAAGAACTCCACTCTGAAGCATAAATAAACTCAGCACTTTTTTTTTTTTTTTTTTAGTTTTTTGAGATAGGGTCTCTCTTTGTAGTTCAGGCAGACCCTTAGCTCACTATGTAGCCCAGGCAAACCTCGAACTCAGCAATCCTCCTGCCTCTGCCTCCCAAGTGCTGGGATTACAGAAATGAGCCACCACGCCTCAGGGATCAAACTCAGAACCTTGCGCTTGCCAAGCAAATGCCGGAACCACTGAGCTAAATCCCTGGTCCAACACTCAGCACTTTAAAACCCACCGGCTTTGTTTTCCTCTCAGACCAGCTTGCTCTCCCCAAACATGGGGAACTACTTGAGATCCCCTTTGCTACAGGAGAAAAAAGCTCAACACTCGAGGCATGATCATAATAAGTTCTTATCCTAATAAGTGCTTGTTAAGGGCTGACCACGTGTCCGGCACTGAAACAAATGCCTGCAAGGGTTCTCACGTGGCCCTAGGAAGTGGATCCCCCAACTCCTCCCACTTTACAGATGAGGAAAACTAAGGCTTGGAGAGATGAAACATGCACAAGATGGCACAACTACAAATGTCAACACCTCCTCACTTAGAGCCTCACTGCATTCCATGTAATCAGAGGCCAAAGAAGAAAAGAAAGGTGAAATATATCTTAAGGGTTTATCTCCCTTCTTTGAGCACCTTTTCCCTTTGTTACCAACTTAGGTTATCAAGAGACCCAGTGGCACTTAAGACTGTATCTAAGGCTGAATTTTGTGGATAATGTAGAGGATGAGCCCACAGGACCACAAACTTACCCAGTTTCTACTAGCTAATACATAAGGAGTCTAAAAATCTACATCCCTGATGAGCGTTCACCCTGAGGGATGAAACATAATTTTATCACATTTTATACGGATATTCACAACATTGCCTTTTTGAGGCTGTGATGGGGGGGATGTATTATGTTTATAGTATTTTGGAGAGGTCCCCAAACGACTTGGATGCCTGGGTGTCCCCTGGCTGGAATTCTGTGGGCCCAGCTCTAGCCCCAGCAGCCTCTCTGGTGGGAATCAGAACATGCCTGCTGCCAGTAAGTAACAGGGAAATTCAATTACCTCGCCACTGGTGGCACGAGGGCCAGAGCTACACATTAAAAGAGCTAAAAATGTCAGGAAGTTATTGGGCTGATGACTTGTGCTTGCCAACACTCATATGTGGAATGCATAATGACACAATAAACTAAAAAACACAGAAACGGACTAAAAAAGATAAGATAATCGAGAACAAAACCAGCCCAAACACATGGGTTTGCCATCAGCCCCGCACAGGAAACGCTGCGCTGCCAGCAAGGGCTCCTTTTTCCCATCCTGGGCCTTTCTTGCGTACTATCTTTCTCAGCTGCCAACAGATTAATTCACAAGTCCCTTCCAACAAGTTGAACTTCAGCCATTAAAAAAAAAAAAAAGTTTCCACTGATTTCCTACCTGCACACACAGGCCTGCTAGCCGTGCCCTGCCCAGCTGCACCCACGAGCTCACACACGCTGGTCTCCTAACACAACCAACCCTTCCAATCCCAGCCCTCCGGTTACTGGCGTTATCACAGCTCTTTTTTTCCCAGTGGCAAGCCAGGAAAGATGATAGAACCCATGTGTGTAGCCAAAAGACTGGCCTCGACTGGTTCAGAAGAGAAAAATATTGAGCTGCGTGTCTTTTTTTTTAATTTTATTTTATTTTAGCCTTTAGCCAAAAGACCTAAAAGCATTTGATGTACAGTCAGCAGGTATTTTAAAAAAGGGAGAGAGAAAGAAAGAAGGGGGTGCTGAAAAGACTTGGCTGCACTGGGGCCCTGACACGCTCGCATCCAAAGCCTGGCCCTCGGCCAAGTTCATCTGTTAATGGACAGCCACAACCAGGGCCTGCACCTCCCCCACAGCCCCTGCCCCTCCCGAGTCTTCTCTGTTCTCCTACCTCTTTCCAGCTCCTAAAAACTAGACATCGATTATGTCTGTGCTTTTCCCTTTCTATTCAAGATAAACAAAGTGCTTCAAGTTCAGGGCGCACCCTGGGACCCTTGACAGAACAATCTATCATTCTGTCTGCTAAACCAGTCTGGCTACACCACGGCCAGGGAGAGCAATGCTCCCAACATACAATTTTCCCTTTGTGCTCCTTCCCCCTTGCCACTAACCTCTTTTCTTTACCACCTTCTCCACAGCAGATGGACTTGACCACTTTGCTTAAGCCCCTCCTGGCAACCTCAGGAATTAAAGAAAAGAACCAAACTCCTGGACACGCTCCTCCTGTGCAGGTTCCCCTCCCCCTCCAGGCCCATCATCCCCACACACCCCGCTCCCAACAGACCCACACAAGTCTTTCCACCTTCACCACAGACGCTCACCCAGAAAATAAATTAAATCCAGGGACTGCCCCCTCCTTTGCTCCCTGCAAGAATATTTCAAGTGAGTTTTGTTTTAAATCATATCCATTAATTTATCCTGACTTGCAATTAAATGCAAGTACATTTTTTACAACCAGTACGGAATGTATTAATTATAACTACAAATGGTCAAATGAGAGCACAGTCCCTCCTAAAAATATTAATAAAATACATAATAAATAATATTAATGAAACAAAAATAGATTCGTAAGCTTTAGCCAGGGCCTTTATTATTTCACGCAAGGAGAAAAGCAGCCAACTAAACTTGCTGCACACACTTTGGCCGTCCTGATCGACCACCACCATTAAACTGTAAAGAGGGTGTTCCGGCTGTGCCCTGGGGCAGGGGCTCTGCAAGAGGCCTCACCGAGAAGCCCTAGCACCCAAGGTGAAGCTCTTCAACGTCCTAGTATTGTGGTTAGGAAAAGTTGGCCACAGGCTGCTTCCTCTTCCTAAATCAGCCCCAGCAGGCCAAATGTCACTGCCCATTCACCCCATGCAGGACAAACAAGCTTCCCAGCCCCCAGGGGTCACAAGCCTAGAGAACTGAAAAGCCTCAGGGTTCCGGCACCACCAGCATCTGGCTTAAGGCACCCACTGTACACTCCACAGCCCTGGAGGCCGCCTTTGTTCCTGCCACACAGCCAAGGGTCTTGCTAACCTGTCTCCCCGTCCCTCTGCCTCACCCCAGTACTCCCTGCCCCCAACCCTCCTCCCAAATCCAACACACCCACTGCACAATCGAATCTAATTAAGATCAGAAAGAAATTTGCATTTTCCTTTCACTGTACCCTCAGTAATCACAGAAGTTCTTCAATTTTTGAGAATTTTGTTCCTCTGCTAATTATTTCCCTCGTTTTGCATTTCAAGGCACAAAGGCAGTTTATCTTACTGGTGGTCTATTAATAGTTTGAAGTTTTGAGCATCAGAAGGTAGTGTTATTTTTTAACCCTCTTAAAACTATTCTGTCATTTCCAGTTTTGCAAAAAGTTTTTGTTATTGTTGTTAATGATGATGGTAGAGCTATTCTTCAAATAGACAGCTTCTGCAACATTCTGAGTATTAGGATTGGATCTACCCCTTAGAATAGTTACTCCCTGCCTGGCTTATTGATTTACAAAGTCTTGGTATGGGAATCACACATACACACACATGCACACACACACACACACACACACATACACACACAGAAAGAAAAGAAGAAAAAGGAAAGAAAGAAAATTCCTTGGCATAAGTATATGTTTGCTGATCAAATTTCAGATCATGTGTTGTTCATTATTATGACTTTACTTGAAAAACAGTTTGCCACAGTGAGATGGATTTGCTTTATATGCTTTCTACCCCTCCACTCCCTTTAAGTACTTTGAAAAACAGTACAATTTTTTTAGAGTACATTTAAAGCATGAACTGGTTTGGATTAAAACAATGTTTCAACGTCTGTAAATTCCCTCAAAATACATTTTCAAAGGGCTTATGTAATGCCACACATGATCTAGAAGGAGCTAATGAGATTGTCCCCCAACAAAATTTAATGGTGATTTAAGAAATTCTAATACTTTTCATTTACTTCCTGTAGAATTATTTGTGTACTTGACATTTATACAGTTTCTCCATTATATAACAATCTACCCTGGCTACACTAGATTATGCCAATCTATTAGAATGAAATTTGTACTCCATATAAGCAGAAGTTTCCAGTTGGTTTTGACTTACCATTATGTTTCAACGTAAAGTGTTATTATAGCTGAGTATAAAGCACAGCTACTCCATGCTCAGGTTTTTAACTCTAATACTGTAATCTTTCTTGCTGCTTCAAGGGCTGTGTCAGTGTTTACATTCCTGGAAGTTAAATAAACCGACACGGCAAAACTCCTGGATAGACTGAATAATAAGGCTTGTGATGACTAAACTGTTTACTTTTTACCTTGTTAGGATCCCTTCCTTGTAAAGTTTGGGAGAGAGACAGAGAGAGAAGGAATGAAGGAAGCTGATGTGAGGTAGGGAATGAGATTTATACACAAGCTTCCCCATGTCACAAAGACCTTCCTGTCCACGACCGATGCGACGGAAACAGCATGCCTGTGTTAAATCTTGCCTTTTTGTTACTGTTTTCTTAAATACCAGGTCACCTGAGCAACCCCGTCTCTGCTTCCCAACCACCCCCAACACAAAGTTTGAAGATTTTTTTGCCCATTTTCAAATAGCAAATTATCCATTAGATTTCATCATATCGTAGTAAAGCAATTACATCAAGAAAATGATAGTGCGTGTGGAATCAATTATGCATGCAGTTGGCCGGAGACCAAAGGCTGTGAAGTCGGAGAGGGCAGAATCGCTCGACACACACACACAAATAAAAAGCCCCTGGATCTCACAGATGGACCCCATCAGTTCATCTTACTGCCTAAAAAGTTCATGCACTTAATAATTTATTTGTGTTCTGGATACTGTTTCCCAGCTGAATATTAACAACTTTGAACTAAAGCATGCTTTTAGCATGGTATGGATGGGAGTCACGGTGGGGCAAGGCTAAGTCCCTAGGAGGTTAAAATTATAGTTATGTTTCTTACACACTGTTCATGTTCCATCACAATTTATTTTCTTTCATTAAACATTCCTTTTAATCAGAATATCAGTTTCAGTGTTCTGATTCTGCCTGTTAACCAGTGATAAACTCACAGACCAAAGATGAACATCAATAATACAGCAGAGGCTACTCCAGAGCAGAGGCAAACGCCAAAACCCCAGGCCCTCAGCACCTTGTTTTCACAACCAGGGCACTCATGTACCTTGAGGGAGGGACGAAGGAGCCTGGGGACCATGATTTACTTTAGTCGCTGCAAAAGGACACATGGTCTCTCAGAACTGGAAAGCTTACTGGACCTAGAAGGTAAAACAGGCATCCAAAGCCAGGCCCAAGAGACTATGGAGGTGCTAGCCGTTTATTCAAGAAAGCCAAAGCATCGTCAGAAAGGTTTGTAGCTTTCGCTCTTCCAAAGAAGGAACCTGATGTCTTAATACTACAACATCCAAACCTCCCTGCCATCAGTTGCTAACAATGAAGCTGCCCAGCAAGGGAGGGGGGTGGATGAAGAGACGGACAAGCAACCTATATTTCTGTGCATCTCTGGATATGCCTCAATCACATACTTAAATTTTACAATCTTCTCCCCAAATGAGAACGATTTCCAGTCAACACGTCCACAAACTGTACTTAACGTTAGAAGAAAACGGATAAAACATATGTAATTACTCAAGGTTAGACTTCTAATTCCTCAATTCGCTAAAGGAAACTTGGCAAGAAGATGCATCATTTTGCTCCTTTCTACTGGGGCATCTGAGGAGGAGAGCCACTGAGGCAGCTAATACACAAAACATGATCAAAAGTGATTAACAACAGCTTCATATGCAAATTGCATTAATGAAGGAGTGCAAAGTCATCATGTAAATTAAATATGTCAAATCTCTTGGTGAACTTTCAATCTTGAGAAGAAAAAACACTGCTTTAATTTTTTTATATCATCAATTTTGCAAGATTGAAAATCTAAGAATCTTGGTGCTATAAACAATTTTCACCTTTTTTTTCTCCTTCAGCAGGCTGACAGGCCAGCCTGATGTGCACCGAATGTACATGTTAATAGGCCAATCAAAAATGCAAAACAATTCGCAATTACTGGAAGGACCTAATGGTCATTAGAATTTACAACTAGGTAATGAACTGAAGTCTGCCCACACCATGCATATTCATAAAGCAATTTAGCCTTTGAAGATTAAAGAAGTGCTTAAAATTCAAATGAGCTTTAGCAAATTATCAGTAAGATTCATCCAAAAAGCAAAGGGTTTTTCTTCCTATGATTTCCTCATTTTTTTAATGCAAAATTGTTATATCTTCCAGACTGAGCTTAAACTAAACATAGAGCTTCTAGTCAAGCCAAAGGGGCTAAGAGACAGACAGAGGCTGCAAACATCGTTACAGACTTTGTTCATAAAACTAAGCCCTTAAGAGCCAAACCTATCTCTAAACATGGTAATTTATCAAAAACAGCCCAGAGTTGCTCATAGGCAGCACTGCAGTCCTCCGGCACACAGATTAACACGCGTCCTCCACCCTCCCAGAAAGCCTTGCTCCCCTCAAGTTGCCTCTCCCGTGTAAACATTCACTATGGTAGGAAAACAGCTTTTTCATCGGCGTATAGTGGCACTAATTTTAGAAGTTTCTCCTTCCAAAAGGAAGACAGTACGAAAGGGGAGGAAGGGAAAAGAAGGCAGAGGTTTACTTGAGAAGAGTGAAAATCTTGTCCTTTGCTATTTGTCGTCCTGATTTGTCCCTTTCTGCACAGGCAGCACTTACTCCAAGAAGCACAGGTCACGCAGACATCACCTGACATTCAAAAAGTTGTGTTGTCCACCCACCACCGCCAGCCCACCCCAGCTATTAGAGAGTATCGTGGGAATTTGGATTTTCATGCTTCCCAATTACCAGACTGGGGAAGAATCCTTTGCTTGAATGCTAACTGACACCTTACTAACCTCCTGACATTTAAAAAAGCCTAGTGACAGAATTCCCAGTGAAGCCTCCTCTTCCCCCACCCCAAACACCCCAACCCAGGTGAAAGCATGGAAGTGTGTGGAAGTCTATCCCAGCCTGGGTAAAAGTCAGTCTGAGACTAACAGCTTTGAAAGGGCCACGTGTCCAAGCTGACAGCTCCACTACTAAACCCAAAAGGCCCTCTGCTGTGGGAATTTTGTTTGAACTCCTACTGGAAAACATTACAAAAACTTCTCTCTGTCCCCCTCCTCCCTTACACCCCTCCCAGCCTCAGACCTTTTATAGAGTCGATCTCACCAAAAATGCGGATGCATCAAGAAATGGAAAAGAGAAGAAAAAAAGCCTCAGGTACTATTTCCAATTCCCTGGCTCTCTCTCATCTACGGACCCTGCTCAGAAGTGTAGCACATTTTAACATTGGTTAGAAGGGACAGGATGTAAAAGCTGCATGGAACCTGCATCTACAACCATCTGTACCAGCCACAGGTCCACAGTCCCGACCAATTCCACTTGACACTAATGTTACTCTACATGAGTAGAGTTCAATGAGGGTTGATATGGGATGTGACAGGGTAAATCAGAATTAGATTAAAAACAAAAGTTTAGAAACCGATGCTACACTGCAGAGCAAATGGGACTTGAAGGCCAAATTTCCCCTAACTGCCTTCACGTCATTTTCCCTATTAGAGTGTTTGCTTACCACCCCTCTGCTGGCAACGCTGCAGCCACATCAGGGAGCGCAGTGAAATGCATACAGGAGAACATGGGATATTCCTCTCTAAATATAATACCTATGTATTTAATATATAGCAATTAACTTCTGGTCAGGAGTCTTCAGGCAGCAGGCTGCCCCAAGCAGATAGGAGGGGAGGAGGGCCCAGTGCTGGGACAAACACAAAAGACAGGTCCAACAACAATGCCTGCTGTCAGCAGCTGAATTATTTTTATACAGGAATTTTTATCTCTATTGTACAAACAAGTACGTGTCTGTGCTGACTTGTTAAGCAATCCACTTGTATGTAGAATAAGATTTTTTTTTTCTTGCTTGCTACCAGTCACACAGCTCCAAGATCAGAAGAAATACATAGTCTTTGAAGCTGCTCAAATGTTTTAGTTAAAAGGACAGCAGTTGTTTTCAAAGATCCAAGAGTATCTTTATCAGAATTAAATTTTTCCTTATTGATTTTTTCCCTTAACATAACAAAAACATAACATGAGGTTACGATTTATTATTAAAATTTTTTCCAGCCTTTAAACCATTCTTTAGTAGCCAGTGTTCACTTTTAAATGTAAAATAATAATTTTTTAAATCTTAAGATGGCATGGAATAAGACAGAGAAACGCCTGAGATTTAAAACTTAACAGTGGTCAATGCATTGTTTTAACTGGGAACTCCATGGGTTTCGGGTGGGGAGTTAAAACGGGCAGTTAGTGGTTCACTGTGGACCTGGGGATAAATGTAAATAAATCATAAAATCTTGGTATCCTTGAGTGAGTGAAGGAAAATGCTTCAGGTTTGTTTTGGGGGGCTGCGTCGTCTTGACTAAAGAGCAACTGTATTTGAAACATGAAAAATTGGACTTCATGTACAAGTACATAGTGCTCCAAGGTAAGAAGCCAAGGTACCATTGATTTCCTTAAAAATTAACAGACAGGATTTTTTTCACAGCTTTTAATCATTAAATATCAAAAAAACCCGGATGAATATAAATTTAAATGCCCTGATGCTTGGCAGGAGGCTACCTTGTTTTTTAGAAAGTTCAAAAGGAAAACAGAAAAGAGGTAGGGGAGAAACACTAACACCTGTGCTCTTTTTGAAAGTACCCTTGTAGGTTTTATAATAATTCCCTTTATTTTAATGAGAGCTTTCAATCAGTGCATTTGCCTCTCTCTAAAACTGAGATAAAATTGTAAGCATAATTGTTCGGTGCCAACGCTAACAGTGAAGATACAAACAAAAACTGATTGTGAGTGACCAAAGGTCCCCAGGTATCCCCTTCATCAACATATCTGCTGCAGGTTTCCATTGGGAATTGCCTGGCAGGGAGGAGATTTGGTTCTGAATAACACGCTGCCAACCCTGTCTGGCAGAGGGTGTGCAAGGTACCTTCTTGCCTACTTTACAGTACTTTAAACCTGATCATCTCACCTTCAGGTGCATGTGATTTGTTTAGCACTCTGAGAACTTGGTATTTTGTCTGTTTAAAGAGATCGGAAAAAAGGAGGAAGAGAGGGAGAGCTGAGGCCCAGCCTACCTCTGGTGCACACGTCAACCGCACCATCGCGCTGCCTTAGAAGGTGAGCCCTCCCGGAGCCTTGCATCAGACCTGCACAGAGCAGTCTCCAGGGCAAACGGAGAGAGGAGACACTTTGGTTCCCTGTCTGCAAACTTCTAATTTGCCAGTTCTTGGCAGCTTATTTTTCCAAGGGTTTTGTTTGAGGAGATGCATGCATTTTTCTTTGTATGTTTTGTGGATTTACCACAACTGGTTCTGACAGCTGTTGATTCTGTTAAATGAACACATTACAAAAAATCCTGTGAAACCTCAAGCAACAGCAGACTCAAAAATATAATGGAAAAATATTTTCATGGAGTTCCACTTGAGAGCTGGTTTTAAAAAAAAAAAAGTATAAATGAAGGTATGGAAATCCTTTAAATCAGCACTAGAGTTAAATTGAATGTGTGTGTGTGTGTGTTTAATGGGGAAAGAGGAGTGTTACAAATCACCACAAATATTTACAGTGTAATCTCTTTGTTCATATCACATACTTTTAACAGGAAAAGCTGGAACTGTGGCTATTTAAAATTTTAAATATTCAAACGCCTATAATTAACCATACGAAACAAATTATGTCGCATTTCTCCACACCAGCACATGCAAAAAAATTCTGGTGGTGGATTGGGAGGTGGCAGAGTTGGAGAAACAACTCAGAGAGGAGGAAAGGATGATGTTTTCATTTTGCTGTAGATCAAAGGAGAACAAGATGGAAACTGTGGCATAGCAAGCATTCTTCCATTGCTGTCTTTCACACTGGGCTATCTAAGTTTATACAATTCCCCAGACTAGCTGCATATTAAGCTTGCTGTGTACAGCTTTATTATGGTGCGGTGGTGGAAGGAGCATTAATATTCCAGCTCCGCATCTGACAGGGCATTTACATGCGCCCATCTGAGCGGCACCTGAGAGCCCCTCCAAGGTGCAGTAACTGTGCGCCTATTGTAAAGGCAAATGAAGCTCACCTATTCCCTGCTGGGATCAGAAATGACCTCACCACCCCCATGCCTCAAATCCTTCCCTTGCCAACCTAACTCAATGCCATCGCAGAATGACGAATGAGCTCAGAAATAGACCCCAAGTTACTAACCCTGCTAGGAAGAGCAAAAGCCTTTGCTAAAATGTTTTAAAAATGCATAGGGAGTGCAGCTGGCCAGTAAAAATCAGGGAGACAAATTCCTGTGAACCCAACATGGAATACGTTACATTCTAAAACTGATTAGAAATACAGTCTGATGTTTACTGGCTTCAAATTGAGTTTGGCATCAAGCATACTGGCTTTCATAATGCTGGCATTTTTTTATTCTTATTATTATTTTAAATCTGCCTTTGGTCTCTAGGAACACATGTACAGCACTGAAGAATTCTTACTCGTCAGGTTACATTTCCTGGAAATTAAGTTTGTGACAGAAAATGACTCCAGTAGCAATAATATGGTTCATGCTCAAATTAATTAGGTCATTGTTGTAAAAACTACATGGCAAATTACAAAGGTAAATTTACTGGTGTTGGCCAGTACTCTCCACCCTGGCGGTAGAGGAGAAAAGCGGTTTAAGGGTGATTATTTACCTGGGCCGAAAAAAAGAACAGAGAAGAGAGGCACACAATGGTCAATTTTCTATTTGTATTACAAATAAAAATACTAGTCGTTCTTCATTAAATTATATAGTCTGAACTCATTTTATGAACTTTATTAATGTCCTCCAAATTGACATATAAAATAAAAATGTGCTTGATTTGAAATAATATTAAAAGTGGGCCCTCAGTTAAAAATTCTTTTTTTAAGTCCTTGAAATAACAACACTGCTGACACAGCCGTGACCCAAATGAAATCTGAACAAGCAGAAAGGTACTAAAGATCCTTGGTGATTAAATCTCATGCTAAAAAAGTGGCAAGGTGCCAGGCTGGGTCCAGCTTGATGCTAAGTGCTTTTTATTGCACAAAGCTGGTACTACTGTATGTAAAAACAGACTTGGGCTTGGGGTAAATTTTGTCAAGTGATTTCTTTGTGCAATAAAGGGTGTGAACAGACCAACCAAAGTGGATTAAATTAACATTGAATGACACGATCTCGGTGCGTCTCCCTCCCCTTAAATTTCATATTTTCCCCCAAAGGAAAGCCAAACTTTCTTCCTTATCCAATGTTCAGTGCGTGAAGACATTTACCTTTCTTCTTCATTATTAAACACCTTCATAAGAAATCACGAAGATCTGAAAAACGTTTCCTGAAGATCTGTATGTTTGTTCTGTACCCAACTTAGTCCTCCCACTGTAGCCAAACTGCATGGAGGCTGCAGTGTGAAATTAATGATTTTCCAGGACTCTAAAGTGTGCCATTCATATGCATCCACCTCATCTCTTCCCTGAGCTAAAGGTGCCGCCTGTCCTGACCCTGCCTACACGACTCTACACCCAGTTGCATTTTCCAGCCCATGGGCAGCTCCTCAATTACAAGCCACAGTAACTGGGAGGAAGGTGTGCAAAACAGATTTCAGATCCTTTAAAGAAAAAGGCACAACCTGCAACATCACAAGGGAGGGGTGATTTGAGAAACTACAGCACTGTTTTTTTTAAGCTTTCACAGAATAAACACAGAGAATGGGAGGGAAACTTTGTCCCCCTCTGCTCCTGTTCCTGAAGTGAATACATATTTGTGTTTCCAATAAAAGGCCATTTTTACATTAACTGTCTGTAACAGCAGGAGACAGAAAAACTAACACAATCTCCACATCACACACAGGATGATCTTCATATCACGTGGACCTATTCTCCAAACTATTATTTATAAAAGACGACTAGGGAAATGCACAAGGCATCTTTTCTGTGTCACCAAAGAGGTAATGTCTGAAGAACTTTCAGGTCTTTGGGATAGTCTACATTTAAGATTTTTTTTTTCTTTTTTGGCTATCCGAAGTAAATTTAGCAGCCATGTGGGCCACTGTGTTTAATTAAGCTTTCAAAAGTCCTCTGACAATGCCAACAATTGTAGGACACTTCTGCGGCTCAATCATGCAATCACTGTGACAGTTCTATTTACAATTTGTCTTAGAAAGAGTTTCTCTGACATTGTACTTTGACAAAACATCCAAGCTGCCAGTTCACAACCTTTCTCTGTCTTATTTACAAATACAGCTTGTACATAGGACTCCAGTTTCATGAACATGAGTCTTTGGGTATAGTGGCCTCACAGACATAGTTGGCCTCCTATGAAAATACTATGTATTTATTAGGAAACAATATTCTCTACTCTCTGGATTCTAAAGGTAAATAAAATGTTTGCCAGTACATTACTGTCTTTTTTTTTTGTAGTGGTGTTTTTTGTTTCAGCTGGCTGCTACGCTGAACATTCACTTCAGAGGTCAGTAGTTTTTATTCAGAAACACACAAATAAAAAGAAATGAAAAATAAGTAGTCATAATGAGTACTTTATAATCTCATTTACAATTATACTGGAAAGTATACAAATACATTCTCCAGTTCATTCTGCACTAGGAAAGGATTAGAATGGGTACAAATAATAGAAAAGGCAAGTCGATTTTCTACATTCTGAAAGCAAAAGTATGTTACACTTGATTTACCTGTAAAGTGCTCATGTATTTCTATTTGAGTTAGTATTTACCCCTTCAGTAGGCTCTCACATATCGTATACTATCTAGGAATATAATTTCAAATACCCTGATAAAAATGTCTATGTTCATTATTTTAAGTAGAAAACAATGTTACATATCAGTAACAGCAGCCTTTACTGCATTTTATGGGACTTGTCATATTTTCCCTCATCTTCCCCGTATGCTAATTTTATGATAGCCCAACCCTAATTTAAAGTTTCCGACATGCACTAAACCAAAACTTAAAATCTAATACTGTGGGATATATTTTCACCCTTTTTTGTAGTGGATCAGCAATTTTACATTCACTAATCTTTAGTGACTACCCCTCCATCATAAAATAAGAGATTCAAAATCAAATCAAAACCCAAACTGAAAGCTGTCAGTTAAAGGCGGCTCACATCTGATGGGGGGTACTTGACATACATATTGATGAATGAGTTCCATACAATATAAGCTGCTAATTTCCACTTAACACTATTCCAACGGTCTCCATGGTGCACAACCATACAATATCTTGACTATCTGAATAAAGTGAAAAAGCAATCTGATCAAAGTCCATGTGTGCAGGTAATGTGTACCTAGAGGAAGAGAACACATGTCCATCTATTCACCAAGTAAAAAGCGTTCTCCAAGAAATATTCAGCCTAGGGATGCCTGAATGCAGTCAAAATACAAACCATTTTACTACACATCTTAAGAACTTCACTTACTCTCCTATTGGAAACCTGGAATTCTAAGCTTTATATATCTTAGGAAAACCTGTCACTGTTTTACCCCTTTCTTCCTATAAAATGGCACAGAACACACTGTGAACTCAAATCTAACTTGCATCACTTTAGTAAAGCCTTTCCCCATGCATCATGCTTAAAGGGCTACCCTATATGTACTTGCTACATATATTGTTCTAAAGATTCATCAGTGTCATCTCTTTCCTAATACAGAGCACTGTTTCTTCTTACTTTTTTTGTGGCATATAATTCAAATATCCACTGAACGAGCACTGTTATTGTTTCTTTCCTCATGATTAAAAAAAAAAAAAAAACAAGCAGGTTGGAATTGTGGAGAAGTGCTTTAGGGAAACGGGCTGGGAATACACAGCCACCCTTCCAGAACTTCACTTCAGGGGCACCTGAGGGCCAGAACATCATCATTTATGTGCAATGATAGAATGTTTATTTCACCATAGGAAACTCTTAATTCATTACTGTGAATTATGAGAAGTCATGATTCTAGTTACTGACATCTCACTTTGAGATGTGACCACACTATTTATGTTCAGCCAGTTCCAGTGTGGGAACAAGTGATTACACACAATGAAAAGAATCAAGACTTTGTAATTATTCGTGCATGAAAGGTCTACCTCACTTGGGTCACAGCACTTGTGCACCCACTGAGTATCTTAGACACCTTGGATAGCTTTCTGTCTTGCTGAAATTATGTAGTACGAGCCCTGTAAAATATATTTTAAATTTGCTTTCTTTTTCTGGCTTCTCTGGGCTGCGCTATTGTGTGAATCCTTAAAAATAAAATAACAGAATCATTATGACAACCAGGGAGCTAAAGCCAATTTTCTTCACTATGTAGATTCACAATGTGAGAATAAAAAGCCTTAACTATTTATAAGGCCCTCCCCAGCCTTCAGATTCCTCCTGTAAATACAAAGGCCCAGAATTTCAAACTGGCTAATCTGAGAATGAATAACCTATCTGGGACCTCAGTAAGAGTTGTGGTTTTAATTCTTGCCTGACAGACACTGTGTTTTGTCTTTTAAACGAGCAGCTCGATATGTAAATACGATGTTACATCACGCAAGCGTTACTCCATATTTGGTGATTTAGCAAGGCTTTGGATCTCCAAAGGCGACAAATCCCCTTCCGCCTGCTCTTGCTTCATTAATCATGCCTTACACTTCTGTTCATTTTCCTTCCAGTCACAAGGCAGCCCATGGAAATGGTCATTGCCACATCCTACTGGGGGGTCAGGGGATAAAAATCGCAGCCTACGCATCATATAAGCTAGATGTGGTGGATTCCAGGAAAACACCTCGCAAATGCAGTTTCCCCCGCAGCAGACTTCTCATTTCACTAAAAGAAAAGTATCTAGACATTACTGCAGAATGCATTTTTAAAAAGAAGAAAGAAAATGCCACATTTGGTTTTAATGATCAAATTCCAGAGGAAAAGAGGAGAAGTAATATGACATTTAATCCTCCCTGGACCACTGACCTATTATGGTTCAACTTTACAGTCAAACTGTGTTGAAGAAACAAGTTCCATTGAATCCATTGACTGTATGCACTACCTTCCCTAAAACTGAACACAGTTTCTGCCTTGCAAGGGCGGGAAGGGATGGAAGAAAGTGAACCGCTGATAGGCGTGGCCTATCTGTCACCACGGAATCTGCACTCACTTTGTCTAAACTGCTAAATTTAAAAAATAAATGTTGTAAGGGTCACTACATGGTGCTGCTGTTCATCATTCACAGTAAAGAACTAAAGTCCATCTAGTAGCCTTTAATTCTTTTTCTCTTGGGCTACGAAGAAACCTTCGCCCCTACCTCCCTCCCTGGTAAACTAACCCAAAGGAATGAGAGCCACTGAACATGTGTATGCATTTTTCCAAGGATATTTCTACATTGTGTTACAGCAGAAACAGTGGACTCCGGACTGGACATCTGTAAGGGTGACATGTGGCTGTGTAAACCACAAACAAAATCAAGATACATCTGTCAAAACCACATCAGAGACAAGAGAGAGCACAGAGAAGCATTTATCATTGAGCTGAGGAGGCAGGCTGCAGGGAGCAGCCGTTCCTGTCAAACCAACCTTTTGAAATTTCCAACATGCCCTTAAACTTTTCGAGGAAGCGTGTCTGTGCGCTTCAGCAACTGCCCTCTCTACTCTGGCCTGGCCAGTCGAAAATGGCATCTTAAAGTCAAGGTCACAGTGTCATCCCACCACGGGGCTGTGTTTAATTACAGCCCCATACGGGCTGACAGCCAATATGGATCCAAGGCTAGCCCTGGAGCTCAGTTAACTCTTTCCACCCCCTCCACACTACCCTGGCAGCCCACCCCACTCCAGGGAAGCCCAGGGAACTAACTGCACCCCTACAGTGGTATCCTGAGGCAGACAGATCACTGGCAAAGCTACAAATGTCTATATGACCGCTTTCCCTCCGCCACGCACCAAAGCAGAAAATGGACACTGGAGACTGAGCTAGGTGTAGTGTGGTTAGGTCTAACACTTTAAGAAGGCAGCCACGGAGAAGGAAAGAAATTCAGAATCAGCAGATCCGGAGAGAGGGTATTAGGTGTGTGTACCTATTCCACCTACATCTGATTCCGTGAGGTGGAAAATATTTATTTCCTGTGTTCTGGACGTAAGCAATGGGAATGAGTATTTTAACAGTACAGGGCTGTCATGGACAGTCACATGGAGAAATACAGAAAGCACTCCATCACTCCTTCCTAGTTGGCTACAGCGCCTCTGAAAATGAAAAGAAAACATGCAAACAGCTTTTCTCCTTGCTTCTCATTTACCTGCTATGTGTTCCTGTTTGGGGCAAATTCCTCTAGATGACGTTGATAAACAATCGTCATCCTCTGGCGTGACCTGGATGCCAACCTCCACAGGATTGGATGCTTTTTTCATCTCGATTGGTGAAGGGGAAGGTGGCTTATCCACAGCTTTTTCTAAGCAGAGGCTGCCATTGCATTGTTTCCGTTTGTGCTCGATAAAAATAAGAATGTCCCCCAATGGGAAGTTCATCTGGCACTGCCCACAGGTGAGGAGGTCATGGTCCCCTTCCGGAGCTCCCAACGGGCCGTGGTCTGGTTCATCATCTGTAAGAATGGCTTCAAGAGGTTCGGCTGTGGTTGGAGAAACAAAAGCACAGTTACCAAAGAGTGCTAGAGGGGGCAGAAAAGGGGCAAAATGCATTCTCAGCTCCATCCCACCTCACCCACATGATGTAAAATGCTTCTCACCTACTCCATAAAACACCTAGAAAACGTGAGCACACCAACTGTGTAAGAATGTGGAGGCTATCAACAAGAAAGTAAATTTATCAAGGAGTGCAAATTAGCACATTTTAAAGAAATCAGTCTGACTTTCATAACTGCAGAGAACGTGAACACCAACACGCACAAACACACGCATACACACACAATACAACAGTGTCTGGTTTGTAAGTTTACAAAGAATGTAACTTAAATAAATAGTTAACATGAGGGCATTTTGAAAAGCTTAAGTGATAACTACAAGAAAAACTGATTAAAAAAAAAAACACATGGGTTGAAACCAAATTTGTTTCTTTTTTCCTGTATACAAAGTTGTGTTTTGTGCCAAAGAATAAAGGATGTAAATAAACACACACACCCTTTGTGTGTGAATGTACATTCTCCTAAGTATACAGATGTAGCTTCATAAATTAGAAAGCTACTACACCATACAGAAAATGTGCTACATTTACATTGCCATAATAAGAAAACGAATGCATTCACCTGTGAACCGATCTGAATAATAATCATAACGCAGCATAATTCACACTGCCAGAAACCTTTCTGATCTCACTCTGAGCAGTGTCACAAAATCAGAGAAATACCAAATTCCCTGGCAATTCTCAGACATATAGCTAAATGGGATACTTCTGAGTACTTAAGAAAATAAGCCAATTAGTCGTTTTTTCATTGTGAAGAAAAGAATGCCTAAAATATCCTAAACATGTTTGCACTTGGTGGCATCCATGATATAAAAATCAGAATGGTCAAGGAAATGTCACATTTCAGAACAAGGCTGAGAAGTCCTTTCTTCAGACTTAAAATACTTCCCCTAATGTTGTCAAAGTTGACTAATTTTCTGAATGAGCTCCAAAACGCTTCATTATGGGACTATTTCTGCACACATAATCACCAGCGGATGGTATAACAAGGTAGACATGTCTCTTTCTTCTTCACTTTAAAAAAAAAAAAAAAGCTTTGCACCAAAATATCCCCAGCATCAATTTAAACAGCTTCTGCCATTTTTCAAAAAACATTCCAAAGAGGAAGGGAGAACTGAGAAGTCTCTGCTCAGGAAACCCTATACTTGCTCTACGCAAACAAAAAGAAAAATCACAAACTACAAAACACATCCAGGATGCTGCCAGTTAATAAAAGTGAAGCAGAAAATGTACAAGTCTTAAACAGTTAATCAGTCTGACCTTCTTTAGCAAGCTGCCAATTTCACATTTAATGAACTTAAAGCCACAGAGAATCAAAAAATAGATTTTAATTTGAGTGTAGAATATTGGAACAGATTTTGATAAAGTGCAAAAATCCAGTGAACTCAGGTTAAATTTATTTCAACCCTACCCAGGCTGAATATTGAGGGGGAAGATCTGGAGTAACT
The DNA here is from genome assembly GCA_004025085.1 of Thryonomys swinderianus. Classification (NCBI taxonomy): domain Eukaryota; kingdom Metazoa; phylum Chordata; class Mammalia; order Rodentia; family Thryonomyidae; genus Thryonomys; species Thryonomys swinderianus. The sequence goes on along the minus strand of PVIC010000596.1, from coordinate 58,630 downwards.
CCCAGATGTGCTGGGTGAAATAATATTGAGAGAGCCCTGCCTAGCTGCACCTGTGCTCAAGTAGGACATGTCATAATTTCTAGCCTCTGGTACGCCTCCCAATTTAACATAAGGTCACTACAGGAATATGAAGGTTATATCCTTACTAATAAAGTCAGAAAAGTAAGCACTTAAATATTTCTTTGCCCAACATTCTGACCAAAAGACAAGTACAGAGTGTCCACGCATACTTTTCAAATGCAAGGAGATGACCCCAAGTGCTTCTGTGTGGTGCCTTTATGTAATTTTTCTCTTACGTTTGCTTTCATTTTGATCAAATAAGGTAGGGAATAGGGAAGTCATTCTCCCAGCCCTCTGCCTGTAGAATACAGGATTTTAAGTACAGATAGACAAACGTAGCTCTTTTTGTTTGTTTAGCATTAACTCCAAGTTCTGTGGTTTGCAGAGGGAAGAAAGGTTCAAGAGAAAAGATTTTATTAAAGTTAAACCATTTTTGCAAATTCCACTGTTAAGATTCGTTTTGATTCCCAAGGCCTGACACAGTGCTGAAAGTAAGACTATTATTTAGGATGAAAAGGAAATATTCTTCTAGGTACCAAACAGTTAAAGGTACTGCGGTACAAAACAGACTTGGTTAAAGTCTCCTAAACGTAGTGACTGAACTGATTTACAATCAAAACCAGGAAATGAAGTGGTAATTCACAGGTTGCTGATTACACCTCCACATTTCACCTAATTAATTTTATAGGAGGCAAAGTTCTTGAAAATAACAAGATGATCAAATGTACAGATATAAAACCTGTAACCTCAACATTTTCTATGCTCTTAACGTAAATTATTGCTAATTAACAAGAATTATATCCTAATGTATGAAATACATTTAACATCGGGCTCTATGAAAAACATTTGGCTAGTAATGTTCAGAGGAAGACCAAAACGTGTTTTTATTATTGCTGCTGTATTATTAAAAATCAGACGAAGTGGGGCACAAAGAAAATATGAAAATACAATTCTCTTGCTGCAGTCTACTGATTTGCATTGACATCTTTTCTCAGTGGCAATCAACATTTCCTTTCTGGGCATCAGATAATTTCTCTGTATTTTAATGCAAATTCCCCCTTCCCTAAAAACATTCCTAACCTCAGCCATTTTACCCCCTCCCTCAGTTCAACTCCGTCCTCCTTCGCCACCACAATGCCATCCTTTCCGAAGCTCTGGCCTAACTGGCTACGAGGCGGGGAGTCCTCGATTGAAGAGGAAGGGAGTGGGCAAATAATCATAATAATTAGCCGCGAATTCTGTCCATGAGGCGAGGAAACTATAGAAAATAAAATGCTTCAGCGATCAGCAAGACACACTGGAACGTCTCCGTCCCCATGGCAGACTAAGATCTCTTTTCTTTCTCTGTAGTTGCAAAAAAAAAAAAAAATATATATATATATATATATATATATATTTTTTTTTTTTTTTTTTTTTTGCTGTTGTTTAAATCTTTAAAAGAAATATCGAAAAAGAAAACGAGGGCTGCTGGGGAGGAGGGGGAGGGGTAGAGGGCAATGTGTCTTCAAGTTTGCTTTCCAAGTCCTTCCCCTGAAATTTCCTAACGGGGTAACGCAAACGGGGGCTGAAATGCAGACAGAGGAAAGGCAAAGAAACAAAAGCGAAGCCAAGGGCTACAGGCCCGGGGCCAGGGGCCGGCCAAGGACCGCCGAACAGAAAGTGAAGTTGGGCGCCGGGACTCCAAGAGGCACAAAGCGAGCGGCTTCTTAGCCGCGGCTCCGGCCGCGCTGGCTGCGAACACGTGCACCGCCGGCCCCGGGGCAGCGGACCCAGGGGCTGCGGGCGGGCAGCCGGGGGCCTCGCGCTGCCTCCGAGCCGTCTGGCCCTGCGCGAGGAGACGGCTCCCCGAGCCCGCCGGTTGGTGAGAAAGGAAGTGAGGGGTCTGGAAAACTCGGCTGGCTGACCCGGTGCGTTCTAGTTTCCACCGCACATACCCTCAGCGCGGGTCCGAAAATTCATCCCGCGTCCACACGCTTAACACTTTCTACTTCGGACGATGTGTGCAAATGCGTTCCCCCCTCCTCGCGGTTCTGGGCCCCCGGTGTGCGCCAGGCGGCGGCCACGATTATTCATTATTAATGACGCTGCTTGCCCGCATCATTATGATGATAACTATTACTATTGTTGTGATTTCGAGCTCCGAGGCCAGAGCTGCGGGAGGTGAGGCGGGGAGGGGGCTCCGGGCCGCAAGGCTGCCCGGCGAGCCCACCGCGGCCTCCGAGACCTGTGCCCGAGCGGGGATGAGGGTTTGGAAGAAGGGAAGCGCAAGGCCCGGCGCAAACTTGCACATCCGTCCCTTTCGGTCTCGCCCCGGAGCCCGCAAACGCGCACTCCCCTTCTCCCCACCAAAACGCCTGCCCCGAAAGAATGCGAAAACTGCGCCCCGCTCCGCGCCCGGCGCGCACGGGCGTCCTCAGCTCGCGCACGGGGGTGTCGGCCGCGCGCCCGGCAGCGTCTCCGCGGCCCCGGCCAGAAGCGTTTTAAAGTCAAAATGAAGAACAAAGACATAAGCGGTGATGGGGTGGGGGCAGAAACAGGGAATTCTGCCTAACCGTGCGTCCCTCCCACCCCCACCCTCGGCGAAGCTTGTCCCTCCCCGGCCGAGAAACGCCGGGCAGGGGGTGGGAGAAGGCTCCGGTGCAGGTTCAAGTTCGCCGAGCTTTCTTGATCTTGCTCTGCCTCCTAGCGACCGAACGGTTCACTCGGCCCACGTTAGGGGGTGGGGGATCCCGAGGGCCGGACGGCTGCCGCCTCCTGCGCGTACCCAGAGTAGGAAGGGGGAGAGCGATCCCCGGAGTTGCCCGAAGCAGAACCCCCAGGCCGGCGCCCGCACCTGGACGGGGCTGGGGCCTCACCCTCCCGCTGGCGGGGCCCCGGAAGGACCCGAGAGGGCGCGGGATAGGAGGGGCCGTCTCGGGCTGCGCGCCCCGGTCTGTCCTTCGAGCCCCCGCGGCAGCCTGCGGCGCGGCCGGCTTTCCCGAGTCCTGCGAACGCTGCCTGCCCTTCCTTCCCGCCGGTACCTGGCCGGACTGTAACTTCACACCGCCGCGCGCCGCGTCTGCTCCGCATCCGGCGCGGCCGGGGGAGTGGGGGGCGGGGGAGCGCGGCGAGGGAGGGATGCGCGGGGGTGGGGAGAGGGAGGGCCCCGCAACGTGCCGGGGCGGGGGAGCCGCCGAAGTGTGTGACAAGTTCCAGGGCCCACGAAAAACCCAATTCCCTGTGCGTACCCCCCCCCTTAAAAAAAATCACAGAAAGCTGGCATAGGTGGCCCCTTAACTCGCAACCAAAAATGACGAGTCCTAAATGCAGACGGGAGACTTCATGCGGACTCCTCGGGGCTCCCTTTCCCTCGCTCTCAAACTTTCCTAAGTACCCCCTGCCCGCCTTTCCCGCAGCACCTCCGCCGGAGACAGCCGCCGCCGCCGCCCCTCCGCTAGATTCCCGAGGACCCCCGGCCGGGCCGGGCTCGGGCAGAGGACAACCCAAGGGTGGGGGCGCAGGGTCCCGGAGCCAGCACCCCAAAGTCTCCTCAAACGCATTCTCTCCCCCACTCCCGGCCACCCCCCCACACCCCCCCCAACCTGGCCTGGCCTTGCCCGGGGTCGCCGCAGGCTGGTGGCCAGACGGAGCGCGAGGGGGCAGGAAAGCACGTGGCGACCTCCCCGCGTCCGGACTGACGGACAGAGAAGTCGGAGAGAGCACCGGGGCCGAGCGGCGGGGGCGCGTAGGACGCGTTTTTACAGTTGCTTTGCAAAATAAAAATGCTTTGCAAAACCGAGTTTCACCCAGCCGATTTCAGAGTGTGGGAGGTCAGGAGGAGACCGCGGCATTGTGCCGGGGCGGGCGGGGACCGCCGGCCGGGCCGGCTCGGCGAAACGGCGGGGCCCGCCGCGGTGCCCGGCGGGTGGGCGGCGGGGGCCGGGTGGGCGATCCGGGCCGGGCTGGGGCGCGGCGGGTCGGGCGAGGCCGGGCCTGGGCCGCCGCCTGCTCCCGGGCTGCCGCGCCGCGCTCGGTCCTCAGTCTGTTTGTTGGCAGGAGGCTCCCGCACACGCGGTGCTTGTAAACATTCAGACACGAGATTTTTCCCAATCAAAATCCACTTCCACTTTTTTTGAAAATCTTCCAAAAAATAGTAAGAGGAGGGAGTTCCTCGCTCCCTCTCCGTGCCGCCGGCGCTCTAAGTTTGCAACTGCAGAGGTTTGGGGAAAGGGGGTGAGTGTTCATTTTCTTTCCTCTGGATTCGAGATTAGGAGATTTTTTTCGCAAGGGGGGGACTTGGGGGAGTCAAAGAGGAAAGCGGTGGAGAAAAGGACTGGCGGAGCGTTTGGCTTGTTTGGGGGCAAGAAACTGTACGTTCTCTTGCCTTAGTTATGATTTTATTTTTCTTTATTCATCCTGCAAGTCTTCCGGCCGCCTCTGCGCCCGGGCCGGGAGGGGCGGGCAGCGGCCACCGGCGCGGCGGCCCGGCTCCCTCCCGCCGGCTCCCGCGGGTCCCCGGCCTCGCTCCTGCCCTTCCGCGGCGGCGGCGGCGCAGGAGGCCAGCGCGAGGAGCCGGCACAAAAGGCTGCGGGACAAACACCCACCTCGAGCCGGAACAAAAGGCGGCAGCGCCGGCCGCGTCCAGCGTCCTTCCCGGTCTCCCGGCGCGGCAGCGCCCGAGCCCCCTCCCACGTCCCGCGCCCGCACTATTGTGGCGGCGACTACTTTCCGCCCGCTCCCATCTCCCTGAGAGCGCGCGGGGCTCCAAGGGCCGGTCTCACCTCTTTTCTCCCTAGGAATTGTTTCTCAGACCTGCTCTCTGTCCTTCCCACCCCCTCCATTTTCCTACGGGGAGTGGAAGCGGCCCCCCTTTCCACATTCCCACCCCCCCCCCCATGTGCAGTGAGTAGTTCGCGTCCTTAGCATTGTTCATTATTTTGCAAAACTGGAGGGGGGTCATCGATTCCTTTTCAAAGAGAAAAATCAAACCTCAGAAAGGAGGAAAGAGGGGGAATCAAATGTTTGTAAATTAAATAAAATTCAAAGGTGCGTGTTATCTCAAAAGTGCATCAGCGGCTGTGACCAAGAGGGTATGAGGGGCTTTTTACCCCTCTAATCTCTTTTATCTCGTCTCTCCGATGTTTTTCACATGAAAAAAAATATTTAAAAATGTATGCACACACCCCTTTCTCCCCCTCGCTCTTGCTTCTCATCCTGCGCGCTCTCGTGATTATTAATAATTATTATTACTATTATTGGGTTACTTACGCGAGAATTCCCGTTTGCTTAAGTGCTGGGGTTTGCCTTGCTTGCGGCGAGACATGGTGGGCTGCGGGGCGGGCGGCGGCGGCGGCGGCAGCGGGCGGACGACGGCTCGGTTCACATCGGGAGAGCCGGGTTAGAAAGAAGGAGACTCCAGAGAAAATATCTTCATCAGTGCCTTTTGACATCCAAAATAAATTAGAAATAATACAAAGATGGCGCAGGGAAGATGAATTGTGGGAGAGCCGTCATGGCTTTTTTTTTTTTTTAGCAAAAAAAAAAAGAGAGAGAGAGAGAGAAGAGAGATAGAGGGAGAGAGAGAGAGAGATGAAAAAAATGGCAAAAGCCCCCCTGAGCTGCAAGTTCAAGTGCGGACGTGACGTCCCTGCGAACTTGAACGTCAGGAGTCTGGATGGACAGAGACACACAAAACATGGGCAGGGCGAGCAGGAGAGAAGGGGAGGAGGGAAGGGGAAGCTCACACCAATGGACACACATCAGGGGCTGGACATGAAAAAGAGACCAGGACAAGCCAATGGCCGGTGCGGGGCGGGGGAGGTGCGGGGCGGGGGGCTCCGCAGACGCCAGACGCGGCCCGGGGGGAGGGGCGGCGAGGGAGGCGGTCTGGGCCGCGGGCTCACCAGTGGCCGCAGCGAGCGCCGCGGCGGAGGCTCGGCCCGGCGAGAAGAAAGGGAGCGGGGCGGGGGAGCGAGACTTGCGCCCTGCGCCCCCCCGCGCGCGCGGACCCTAAAATGAAAGCTTACTTCAGGGGGGCAGAGTGCGCCGGGAGGCCGCAGCCCGGGGCCGCGCGGCGCGGGCAGAGGGAGCCAGGTAGAGTTGCTCCCGGACACCCTCCTCCGAGCGCACACCCACTTCCCCTCCCGCCGCCGCCTTCGCGGCGCTCGCTCCCCGCCCGCGGACGCCTGGGGCCGAAGTGAAAGCCCCGCGCCCGCCGCAGCGCTCGGGAAACTTTGCCAAGGAGAGGAGAGAAAAGAAAAATCACCCGAAGTTGAGAGCCGAACCTCCAAGTTACAGCTCCGCAGCGGGCGAGGGGAAGCGGGCGGGAGCGCGCGGCGAAGCGGGATCCAGCCCAAGTTTGGAGGCTCGCGGGTCCGGAAGGGCAGCACCGGGGCCTCCGGGACCGCGCGGCCTTCGGGGCTGGGGTTGGGTCGAGGCCCGCAGACGGGGGCCCGAGGGCCAGGAGGGCGCCCCGGAGGCCAAGCCAGGGACGGGGGGCTGAGCACCCCAACCCGCAGCGGGGTCTGAATGCAACTGGAAGCGCCGGGTCCCTAGTTCCCAGGGGTCGTGGAGAGTGAGAGGAAGAGAGGGCGGAGGAAGAAGGAGCGGAGAGACCGAGGAGCCAGAGTCGGGGCGCCTTCCAGCCCCGGGAGGGGAGCGCGGGGCCCGGGGCGAGGGAGGCGCGAAGGCGCCCACCTCAGGGCGGCCGAGGGCCGGAGGACAAAGCGCGGGCGGCCCCGGAGTCCCGAGCCCGGGAGCGGGATCCCGTCGCCCCGGAGTCCAGAGCCCGGGCCCGGAGAGGGACACACCCCCTCCCGTTCCAGAGTGAGTGCAAAAACACGGAAGGATGCAAAGCAATGTTTCTGACGGGCAGAGCACGAGTGTTCCTGCGCTCTTACCGGGGAAGAGAGAACGGGAGAGGAGCGGGAGCGGCCAGCCCGCAGGAGCGGCGGGGAGGCCACGGGGGCGAGCCGAGCGCCCCGGGTCAGCGCCGCGCTCCCCGCGCTCCCCGCGCACCGGCCGGAGCCCGCGGCCCGGAGCCGCCTTTCGGCAGACGTTCCCTGGAAATCGGGGGAGACCTGTTGGAAATAAACCCCTGTCTCTTTAATACACACACGCACACACGCGCGCGCTACCGCTGTCAAAATCGGGCTTCACTCCGGCGTGGGATACTTTCAGTTTTACGTAAAATGTACAGCAACAGCACCCCCTGCGATTGGAAAGTTTATTCAGAAACGTGCTCGCAAAGTCCCCGGCGCCTCCCGCCTCCCAGCTCCCGCCTGCCTGCGCCGCCCCGCAGCCGCCGCCGCCGCCGCCGCCCGAGCCCGCGCGCTCCGATCCCGCGGCGGGCAGGGCCGAGAGGGCGGAGGAGACGGACCCGAGCCCCGGGGCGGCGCCGGGGTGCACGGCGGACCCGGGCGGCCGCGGCCCGCGAGACCCCAGCTGCAGGTGGACGCGTGTGAGTTGTGTCCTCTGGGCCAGGAGCTTCCTCCGCTCCCCTCGGAGCGGCTCCACGTCCCCTCGCGTCTTCTCGCCCCCTCCCCGGCCGAGGGGGGCCGTTCCTGCCAGGGCCCCACCCGCGGGGGCTCTATTGTTTTAAGCCGAGGCCTCCGGCTTCGCACTTTCGCCTTCTCCTCGCCTCCTCGGCGAGCTGCTGTATTCCTGCGTCCTCTTAGGAAAGTTTCAAACCTATTAGGAAATAACTGAACGCCTAGCTCGGCGAAGCTCTGGGCCCCTTTAAAGAAGAAAAGGAGGTTTTGAAGCCCAACCTGAGGAGAGGTGCGGGCTGGACTGGGTTCGTGGGGGGCGGCGTTGGCGTTACGGTTTCCCCCCAGTCTGGGGAGGGACCGCAGACCGTTTAAGAAGCAGGGAAATTCACTTGCACTCCAGGACTGTACCATGTGCCTGACACCATTTCCCCTTTCCACCGAGTTCTTCTGAGCAGCTCGGCCTCTCCCTCTCTTCCACTACTGTCTCTCGTCTTGCTGAACCAGCCACGGAGCCACCAAACTGAATGTCGCCGCGAGGGGAGGAGGGGAGGCTGGACCGCGAGGTGGCCCGCTGGGGGGGGGGGACCAAGCGCTGCTAGGAGGCCTTCGAAAAATAAATAAATAAAATACAAGCCCCCTTCAGGGAGGTGAGGTCCTTTCCGAACCTGGCTTTTCAGATCTGAATCTGGTTCCCATCCATCCACAAAAGTCCATGCAGAGAGAAGATATATAAATGGGCGAATTGTGCTGTGGAAATATATACTGTACGTGTGTGATTTATACATAATGGTGTGTATAAAGCTTTTCAGGGTTGGCGGTAGTGTAAAAAGTAATGACTTTATTACCTCTGAAAGGTTCTGTGGTTCACATTTAACAGTCTCCTGAATTACAATTCATTACACAATTGTGTGCTCTCTAAAACCGGCACCCTATCAGGGCCGCTATCTGTGGTTATTTCCAATAAATAACTGGCAACATTTTATCGATTTTCTTTTTTAAAAAAAAAAATCATGGGAAATTAAGCACTTAGTTACAAGTAGGTCTACCACGCTCTTGTCCTATCCCAATTCCAGGGGGCTCCTTCCGAAACCACATCTTAAAGCACACGTTCAAACGCCAGCACCGCAGCTGCTTTCCCCGGGTGCCAGCGGAGAGGTAAGCAGAGACGTGTCCACCATTAACATATATTTAATTCCACCATCGTAAATGCCCGGGGTGAAATAACTGCCCTGTGCGCCCGCCCCTCCCCCAGCCAGATCTCGGCAGCCCCGAAAGCCGGTCTGAGCGTCGGCATCTGCTCTCCGCTCCGGCCGACCCCTCCCAGGCCCCGGCGCTCTCCGGTACGGGCGACGCCCCCTCCTCTGGCTGCCGGCGGCTCCCGACGAGCCCCAAAGTGGGGGAGGGGACGGGTTCGCACCGTGTGTTTAAAGAAGTAAAAATGTGTCGTTTTAGGAGGTTTTTAAAATATTACATAAGTATTGATTGATGATGCAGGTGGTTTTGTATCACTTTAAACGCGCGCACTTGGATACACAATAAGTGTATTTACCTTTCCAGGAGTGGCTTTTAGAACGTAATAAATTATGACAACGTTAAAATTATTTTCCGGGCGGTCAGTTAACTTCGTTTGGGGCCGTGGAAGCTGCGCTGCTGGCCGGGAGAGGCGGTGACGCTCCGAGGGCCCCTTCTGGGACCTTGGTGATGACACCGCCGGGAAACTCCAGGCCGGCGGGCGACCCCCGCCCCTCTCGGCCCTGCCCGAGGAGGAGGGTCCCCAGTACTTCCTGCAGTATATATTCTGCCTCTGATCTCCGGACTTAATAGCCGAGTCCTGGTTTATGCTTTATAATGTGTTGACAAGTTTTCTAACAGACTTTCTGAAATAATGCACATATATTCACGTCGGTTAGAAACCCACCGTATTTTTAGAGTCGAGTAGTTCTATACCCTAATGCAGTGAGAGAGTGTAAATCATAGAGGATTTCATAGTCCTTTCAGTAGTTTTCGGTATGAAGTATGAGCCGCGTGGCCTCCAGACGTAACCTTTTTGAAAAAAAGGCAGTGCTTTTATTTTATGGTGTAAAGTGCTTTTAGCTCTAGGGCTCTGAACGTGAACGTGGTCAACAAACAACTCGAAGCAGGAGGCTTAACACAGTCCCAGCCCTCGTGCGAGGATCGCCTGGCGGGGACTCGGGCTGAGCTGGGGAGTGAAGGGTTAAAAGGCCTCTCTCGATGGAAACTGCAAGATTAAAATAAAATATTCACCGTCTGCCTTTAGGGGGAAACACTTTTATAGACTTAAAGATAAATAAGTGAATGACTAAAAATACAATCCGTCCCACCTTGCTTTTTACTTCATCCTTTTTTCCTCTTCTTTTTTCATTATTACTGTTTTCCATAATCGACAGATCAGAAAATAGAGAATAGGCAGACATTTTCATAAAAATGAAGCCTAGATTTGGCTTTTATGTTTGACTTAGGTTTCCATTCTGGGGCTGCTGGGATGTTGTTAGACAAAGGAAAATTAATTTAAAAGGGTGAGAGGTTGTGTTGGGGAAGAGGATGGGCTTCTTCCTCCTCTGCTCCCTGTGTGACCCAGAGCCAGGGGTGGGGGGAGGCCCCTGAAGGGGGGACCGTCTGCACCTCCTACTGAGGCACAGAGCTCGGCGGAGGGATTCCTGGGAGAACCGAGTCAGCCTGGCATCTGGGCCTTCAGGGGGCTGCTGGGCTACTTCAGACACCCGGATGGACTCATCCAAAAGAAAAGAAAACGGGATGAAAGAAATAAGCTGAATTACTTGCTTCTAGACCAGGCTGCTGTGTGCTGAGTCAATACGGCTTGGGCAGCGGGGAGCAGCAGCCTCGCGGTGTAAGGAAGAGGCCCCTTTGAAGAGTCGTGGAAACCTGGTTAGATCTTTCCCCGCGGATACTTAGTGTAGCTTCCTGCCACTGGCATCAAAGACAGGAAGACGCAGGACAGTGCTGCCAACCCAGAAAATGTACTGAACCAGTGTAGTACCGGGCACACAGTACCTGCTCACTAAATGGGCTTTGACTGAATGAGCTAATAGATGATATCACCACATTCATGAAACATAACCATCTACATTGTACTCATTTCCCCCAGAAACCACTGAGTCTTTGATCAGGCGACCCTACCATGAAGGTACATTTCAGCCTAAAAGTGATTCCCACCAAGGGCAGTGAGCTCAACCAAGATTATCCCAAATATAAGGGCAACTGAACAATTAATGGTACAAAGCAAGATATTTATATCCTGTCCAGAAGCCTACAGTATCACTTCTCTTCCAGATAAGCCAGTATCCAGAACCCAGTATCAAATGATTCATTTTTTTAACACTGCTTCTTGGATATGTACAGATCTGCTTTCTCACATAAGAGCACTTCTAAAGGAAAAATCTGCAGTCAAAACCATCAAAATAAAAGATATTTTGGACTTTATTCTCAGTGACCCTCCCAAGAATATTTTGCTTTTAGCATGGGGATAATTTTTCAATACATGTTGTTAGCACCCAATCTTAGAAACAACCTTCACCTATTTGTCTCATTTAAAAAAAGAAAATAAAAAGAAAAGCAACACACACATACACACACACACACACATACACACACACACATCTGGTCTGACATTTTGTACAGCAAGTTTCAGCCCAATGTGATTTAAAACAATGTGAGTTAAAAACCTCTTAAAATTTGGGTTTATAATGGAAACGCTGACAGACTCTTAATTATAGCAGCCTCGCCAGACACTGCTATAATGAAATAGTTGTGCTTTCATTACTATAGAGGCACTATAGTTAAGGGTCTGTCAGTGTTTCTATTATAAACCCCAAGTTTAAGAGGTTTATAACTTGGGCTATTTAAATGGCACTGGGTGGAATTCAAGTTATCAGTCCAGATGTGAAGTTGTTTTATAAAAGGCAAAATAACTCAGCTGTGAAGGATTTTGATTCTCTCTCTCTCTCTCTCTCTCTCTCTCTCTCTCTCTCTCTTCCCTCTTTCCCTAACCAACCCTAGGACTGCAGAAATGATTTTCAGTAATTTCAGATGGTATTATGGCCAATTTCTCCTAGCTATGACCTCACTATCTTAAAAGGAGATTTTATTTGGACAAGATTCTTGTAAGTTTTTATTATTTTATTACCTAGAGTATGCATGTGAGATATATATACACATACATACATATCAAGAGTAGCTGGCCAAGGTGTTGCACACGTATATTCCCAGTATGTGGGGAAAATAAGGCAGGAGGACCACAAACTCAAGCCCCATCTGGACAGCTCAACAACTTAGCAAGAGCCTGTCTCAAAGTAAAAAATAAAACAGGGCCAGGGATGTAGCTTAGTGCAGAGGCCCTGGGCTTAATCCCCAGTAAAAAAAAAAAAAAAAAAAAAAAAAAAAAAAAAAAAAAAAAAAAAAAAAAAAAAAAAAAAAAAAAAAAAAAAAAAAAAAAAAAAAAAAAAAAAAGCCACTAAGAGTATATACCAAGAAATGTTACTTTCTATGTTACATTCCAATTTAAAAATATCATTTTACCAAAAAGAAATAAACTGACTCAGATCCGCCTTTTAAAAACCGTGTAGTGTATATTTTTATTTTTATACAGTAATTATATATATTTGTGTGATAAAATGTGGCATTTTAATACATGTGTAAAATATGTAATGATCACAGGGTAATTGATAGATCAAGTGCTCTTACATGTAAATTTCTTTGTGTTAGGAACATTAAAAATTCTCTCTAGTACCTTTTTTTAAATATTCGATTGGTTGTTAGCCATTGTTAACCTACCATGCTATATAATATTAAAAGTTACTCCCCTACCCACCATATGCCCACACCCATTAACCATCCTCTCCCACACTCTTGCCCGACTCTGGTAACCACTAATCTGTTCTGTACTTTGAGAACAATTATATTGCTTGTACAGATAAGTGTGAATATGATATTATCTTTGTATGGCTAGCTTTTTATCCCTTATCATAATGTCCTCCAGGTCTGTCCATGTTGCTGCCAATGACAGAATTTCATTCTTTTTATGGCTATATAATATTCCATTGTGTATACACACTGCTTTTTCTTTGTCTATTCATATTTCCATGGACATCCTCGATTGATTTCATGTCTTGACTAGTATGCACAGTGCCACAGTACAGATGTTTATGCAGGTGTAAAGAGATGGCATTAGCTTCTGATTTCTTAACTATTGTAGAGCTCTGGGTATCATTTGATTTGTTTAGAAAACAACAGCTAACAGTGCGGTTGGCAATGAACTGCTCCAGGACTGCACAAGAATACCATCTGTTTCTCAGCTTGACTTTGATGACAAATTGATGCGGAATTTACCTTGGATTATCTAAGGAACCAGGGTTTTAAAGTACGTGTGTGGTACATCACCGCCATAAGCTGTATTAACCATCCCCACCCCGCCCTCAGAACACTCACCCACAGGGCTTGTATATTACAGTAGTAATAATATGCCTGACTTTGATTCTGCTCATGAAGAAAATGAAGATGATGGTGATCTAGAGTGAAGCAGCGATGAGAGTGGTGGTCGTGGTGGCAGTGTAGTGAGGCTGTGGCAGTAGTGGCCATGACTTGGAAGCCAGTGATGGCGGTGGTGGTTTTTCTAGTTGGCATGTCCAACAGAGGGCAGTAGAAACAAGGTAACATATAGGGCAAAGTAAGAAGCTCAAACCCTTGCTTCTCCAATTCTTTTTTTAAATTTAACTTATTGATCAATTCTATGTACACATCACAATGACACTCCACATTGAGAATTTGTACCAGTATATGACATGACTTAATTCTCATTTTCCCCTTTTCTCTACCCACCCTACAACCCCAGCCCCTATATACATAAGCTTTGTTTCCTCTTTTTTACCATCAATTTTTTTCTTTTCCTTCCTTGTTTACTCCTAAGCCCCATTTTCCTTTGAATATAGCAGCTTAGTTTGTGATAGCTAAATCTTGGAAACAACCCAAATGCCCATCAACTCAAAACTGGATAAAGAAGATGTGGGTTTTTTAATTAAAATGGAGTATTACTCTGCCCTAAAGAATATTGGGGTTGAGTCATTTATACTCAAATGGACATTCCTTAAGGACATACTCATAAATGAAATAAATAGGTCACAGATGCATAAATATCATACCTTTTCTCTTGTATGAGAAACTGAAGTTGTAAATGTGTTCTAGAATGCATGATCGATATTGTGAAATAGTAAATATTCAAAGGGAAATGGGGCTTCTCCAACTCTCGATGCTTTCCAAAAATCATTCTGGAAATGTCAGACAGAAGATGACTTAAAGTGAAGGTTTTAAATGCATGCCGCTCTGTGCCCACCACCACGATGTGACCTTTGGGAGCTACTGGCAGTCCAGAAGAACACTGACCTCACACAAAAAGACTCACCAAGAGCTGTGAGCAGCCACATCTGCCCTGAGAAACCTTCTCACTTCCAGAGGAAGAGCAGTTCCTTTTCTCCACTTTCCCTGCCCGCGATCAGACGGCCTAGTCAGACCAGCCAGTGCCACAAGGTTTTGATCACTTTCACTAGCTCTAGTTGGTCTGCTCTGGAATTAGCTGTGTGACACAAAGGGAAGCAGTCCTCAAAACATGTCACCAGACTCAAGTTCCTTCTCTGCTTTTTTTTTTTTCTCATAAACCCCATCCATGCCTAGCCCTACAACCACTCTAGATCCCTGCTATATTCCCAAGGAACACAAAATACCTAGGGCTATTCTGGTTTCTTTTCTAGAAGTTAAAGTACCTGTTTTTCCCCTGATAGCTATCAGTTTTCCCCCTGCCAAATTCAATAAAGGGAACTCTCCTGGTTTAAAAAATAAAAAAAGGTTTATTCTTTTACCATCTTTATTGGCAGGTTAAGAGAGAATAAATAAACCTCTTATTCTCCCATTTCTGGCTGTATAATAATTTATGTTCTCTTTCTCATTAAAAACTTTCCGCACAAGTTCAGTTATCTAAACCTCCACGTTCCCATGAATTTGAGAACCTGAGGGTGGTTATGCTTTGTGTCTTTTTTTTTTTTTTTTTTTTTTCCTTTTTGAGACAGGGTCTCGCTTTGTATTTCAGGCTGGCTCTGAGCTCACTATGTAGCCCAGGCAAGCCTCGAACTCAGCAATCCTCCTGTCTCTGCCTCCCGAGTGCTGGGATTACGGGCGTGAGCCACCATGCCCAGCACTGTGGTATATGGTATTGATTGTTGGTGGGCGTGAGTCTCCACACCCAGCATTGTATGTGGTTACTGGGGATCGAACTCAGGACCTTGCGCTTGTGAGGCAGGCGCCGGAACCACTGAGCTAACCCTCCGGCCCTATGCTTTGTGTCTTTATGGAGTACCACACTGAGCACACACAAACCGTGGTCCCTACTTTTGGATGCTATTTATTGATAAGGCACCAACACATATACACACAGATGCAACCATGTCACTAGTCACACATGCTAAAGCCACACAGAGGCACACTGGCATCCCTGCAGAGTGCAGTCTTAGCTTCGTCTTGCTGATTTTAACAGTTTTGAGCCTCTATAACAAGCATCTGTGTGAGACAACACCACTCTGGTCACTTCTGATGCCAGATTTTTTTTTTTTAGAAAATATTTTGGGTTTTTTATTAGTGAGTAATAATGAGGTTTGATCATGAATACCTATAATACATTGTTTTCATGTTTTTTTATAATGTCTTCAAATAACTACTTACCTGAGAAACATGAACTCTGTACTAACATTTGTTTTGTAAGCAATATTACAGGCTATTATTGGTGGGCATCTATGAATACATTATACTTAAAATTATAGCATTGTTTCAGCTCTGTAACACATAGTAGGTATTTAATACATTGCTGAAATAAGCAATAAATTCCCTGAACACATTTTTAGTTGCTGCTGGCTGAAAGAAGGACAATTACTGTGTCCACTTATTGCCAAATTACTCAGTGGGAAATTATATTATTTTATTTATTTAAATAGTTTAAAAGTATGAGCCATTCACACAACTGCTATCTGGCCTACATATTATAGACTACATGTCTATGTGCCTCAGGTGGAAACAATTGCATGTCTCTCTACATATTTCATATAATAAATTACATCCTAAAACCCACCACATCATTCTAGTTTTAAGTTGTTAATACCTCTGACAGCCTGTGTCATTTGTGTCTTTTCTTTACCCCTCAGCACAGAATAGAACCTCAGGAAAAAATGTCTAGTATGTGAATAAAAACTTACAAATGAGACTACTTAAGAGTCCGAGGAACTTCAAAAATTCCTCCCTATCATAGATGAAATGCCCTTTTTGCTATTCTTTATTCTCAGATTTTTTAATATAATAAAATATTCAAACAGACAAATTCCAACTGCACTGTAACACAGGGTAACTCTGAAAGGTGAATTCTGGAGCCTGCTCCTCCAGGTGCTGTCTGATTTAAATATCAAGGCCTGTTCTAGCCAGTTCTCAAATGAGAGCCAGAGGCGGTTCTCAGAGGTGAAGCACACAGAACCTTATGTTAGCACCGCTTTACATCCCCTGGTTCCAGGAGCAAAGGAAATCTGAATACGTGCTCTTCAAATATGATGGATGAAAACCATTCTTCTCCAAGTATAGAATCTTGAACTTAGAGCTTAATTAGTCAACAAAATATGAAATTAATGGACTTTCAAAATAAACTCAGCTCTTTATTGTAAATACACTAGAGGGAAACATATTTACTAATTATTTGAATATTAAACATATAAAGGGATTTGTTCAAGGCTATATCGCTGGGACGTGATGACTTAATGGTTGTAAAAAAATTTAAAATAGGCTCATTTCAAAACATAAATTTAGAAGTCTCCTTTCTTGAGTCCTTGAATGAGAACTTACAACCCCCCCCCAATTTTTTTACTTTAACAAATATAAATCAACTAAGAAGTAGCCTCAAACCAAAAAAGAGCTACTTCTCTTTATAAGTTAATACAACTTTAACATTGTCTAGAATTCCAAGATGGATTATTTTATTTTCATTGATCTTTACATGTAAGGATTTAAATCTCTCAAAATTAATATGACAAAGAGAAAAATTTAAATACTGAATCCAAGCTTTTGTTTTCAGCTATTTTATCCTCAGAAAGACTGACATGATATTTGGTTTGTAGAAACATCCAAAATTAATATATTTATAACAATGTTGACAAGTTGTGATTCATTACTTCCGATTTTTATATATTCTAGAAGGAAGGAATCTTTCACTAAAAAAGGCAAAAGAGCCTCTGATTTCAGTTGGTATCTTCACCTAAATTTTTAGGGATGACAGATTGACCAGAAGCAAGAGAATAAATATGAATCCTGGACCATGTATCTTTTTCAACATGAAGACAAATGCATAGATGTTGTGAGTAAACTTGCACTGAAATAATAAGATGACAGCAGTAATTATTTTAATGAGAATTTCCCCAGCCAGAACAACAAACAGATATATCACCTAATGTTACATTGAAAGGTAGTCTATAAGTACACATAACCATGTGATAAGAGAATTCTCTGGTCACAGTTTGGGCATTTATGTCACTATATGTTATTGATAGCGTATATCATTTTTACTACATAGTGTCTTTATTACATAAAGCCTAATTGCCGTAAAAAAATTTTTTGTCCTCTAGATTGCGATAGGCATTGCCATAGAGAGAATGAGACGCAGAGGAAGCTAGGGCTGTAGAATGCTGCTTATGGTAGCTGACACTAGTTCTCTGAGTACTGTTCACTGGGCTTCTCTGGGTACAATGACTTGTCATAAAATAAGGATGAGGGTCTGATGAAGGTGCACAGAGACAGGACAACTGAGAATTAAAGCTGCAGCTTTATTCTGTCTTGCCTAAATATTTCCGTCTTCAGGTAACGCCAACTAGAAAATGTAGGAAATCTCTCACTGAACCAAAACCTCTGATAAAATAGCACATTCACTGCATGTTGGTCGTGAGGTGGAGGTAAGATTTGATTTCTCTGGGGGTCACTTCAGTTATGATACTTACTTTAGGGAAATGCTTTTCGAGAGATCAAACCAAGTAACAAAAAATCCAGCATCCGGAACCCAACAGCCCTGAGCTTTTGGACCATGTACAGCTCCCCCAAAGAAGGTCACAAAGGGCTGAGACAGATGTTCCAAAGGTATCCTCGGAACTCAGAGCCAATAAAAATTAAACTATTCTCTTCTGAGACCTAATTAACTTTTATACCCAAAGGTACACTGCACGTTTGTTCACTGCTTATGATGAGGACTAGAACAATACACGTGCATGGCATGGGCTACAGTGGCTGTTTCTTGCCCCTAAGAAATTCTGTCTTTTAGAGGTAGTCATTCAAGGAAAAAAAATAAATAAATCTGTGTTAAATTTTTTCCAAAATATGAAATATTTTCCTATACCTATTTTCAAGGAATCAGAGACTTAGTTTGATAACTTCCAAAATATTTCCTTCAGATCCTAAAACAAAACCAAAACGAAACCGTTCAGGAAAAACATTTTAGCTACGGACTTGGCAAGGATTAGTCTCCTATTAGAGCCACTGTTCCTATATGATCCTTTTTCATGTTTTAAAGGAGGATATATATTTTTCTGTTACCTTTCCTGACTGTAAAGCAATCACAGGAACCTGCAGGAGGCACCATAAATATGCAAATTTCAGAGAGATAACTGTTTTCAGTGGTTATGCCTCCAAGTAGTAAGGGAAGCCAGGGAGCTGGAGCTGCCTCCTTCCAAGTAATCCGCATGTTGGTGGTGCCCCCTGCTGCACTCACAGGTTGTCCGAGAAAGGGAGAATAAAATTCGGAACCATTTAGATCCGGTTAATATGTGAAATAAATGCCCACTGCCCCTGCTCCGGGAGTAGCCCTATCCTGTCAAGTTCAGAGTCCCTTCTGCCCGCCACAATTTCCCTTTCAACCCTTACCCAGTCTAAAACTCAGAAAAATTCCCTTTTACTTGAAATCCTTTTAATTACCAGGTTGCACAGAGATAGATTTTCACACATGCACACACAAACACACACAATTCATCAAACTCCAAACCTGCGTTCTCAAAGAACAGAAGTTTGAAATCTTTCCTAGAGATTATGTAATGATAATAAATTGTGGATTAGAGGACAATCCTGCAACCCACTGGGACATTACAGCGCAAAGGGAAAAGTTAGTGCAAACTGTGAATGAACAGCTATTACACACTTTTAGATGGCTTTATTTATTCAAGGAGATTTTTGTGGACCATTAGCTCATAGCATAGACTGGACATTTTGATATTCAAAATAAAATGAAATAAAATAATACATGAAAGAACCAAGTTAGGAACATTAGAAAACAGATTACAGTAGCTCCATAGTCACTCTATTGCATATTTTCATATTATGATTTGGGGTGGGGCCTGACAGAACAGAATAACAAGATACAATTCAAACCTGTGACGGTCTGTTGAGTACATAATATACATTTTAAAATTGCCTGAATATATATTCACATGACAGAATCTAATGGGTTTAGGAGAAGCCCTTGCTCTTGATCAAATCATAAAAACTGTTATAAACTTGTCTATCATATTAAATCGCATACATGCCTATAAAAATTGTTTTTTGTTCTCTTGTTTAAATACTAGAGTTAGGACAGATAAAAAGAAATTAGGCCTACCGAAAAGGCTCGGTTTGGTAAGTCATTACAGACTTGAGATTACAGCCGCCAAAGCAAGTCTTGAAGATGGAGCCTCAACTTCCTGTGCTGGACTCCCCTCGGTTCTACCTCAGTGCTCCGCGCCCTCCAGTTCTGCTTTCTTTAACATTAGCTTCAGGACTATGCACTCTCTCTGAATGTAAACACTTTGCAGTGGCTGTGTGCTGGAGTTTGAATTTCAGCTTCACTCTGCATCTTGTTTCCATATTCAGATCTTCACAGCTAGAGCAAAGTAGAGGACTGAGGAAATTACCTATATCATTTCAGCGATGAGCCTGGCTTTATCTGCATCACCCAGGAATCTTGTGTCCTGTGGGCTGAGCTCGGACCTGACAACCCATGAAGGGAGAAATGGAGAGAAAGTGGTGGCTACTATTTACCCGGCAGCACTAATTAGAAGTAGGTCTTGATAGTAAGTGTTCCATTATTCCTTACTCTAGATTTAAACAGGCATCTACACTCCATATCATGAGGGGAATTTTTTAACCGCCCCCCCTCCTGGATTTTATTGCCAAAGAAGTGAACTGTTAGAAAAAGAAGATCAGTGTACACAACAGCAGTCCGGAGTCAAAGCCCCTCTTTACCAGAAATCCTGCCATATATGTTCTGTCACTCACCTTCTAGACTCTCACGACAACCATTCAATCTATTGAATCAAGAGACTGTTTGATCTTATCTGCATCTGTGAGCTGACTGTCAACCTGCTTAGGCTGCATATTAAATCATCTATAGTAGCTGTATCAAGCTGGGATGATCTGTTAATTCTAAATTTATTAACCCTTGGAGTGCAGTCATCATGTTTAATCTAGTGTGGCCCACATTTATTTTACAAGACTAAATCCTTCTTTAAGATATGGTGGTGTTGTAGGTTAAAAACAGCTAATGTGGGTTTCATTATGATAATTGGGAAGAGAGACTGTCTGAAAAATGCTAGTGTGGCTGTCCAACCCTGTCGGTCCCGGGCTTTTTCCGAGGCTGAGGTTTGCCCATGAAATGAAATTTTCTCCAGAAACAGATCTGTTTCTAAAGAGAATGCAAGAGGGAAAAGAGGAGGAGGAAGATGAAAAGGTGAAATGCCACTTTGTCAGACATGCAGTGTTCCGAAGCCAGGAAGATGGACTGTCATGGCACTGTCAGCTGAGGAATAGAATTCCAAAGGCACACACCTGGCCAAAAAAAAAAAAAATCCTTGAGTGAGTCAAACTTCTGGATCAATATGGATCACTTATTTCTGGATCAAAAGATTTCTCACATACGCACATGCCCTTCTCCAAAGAATTCTGAGCAATTCAAAGTATAAGTAGTCCTGCCACAAAAGGAGGAAAATGTTCATTTAATATGTTAATCTGGCCCTCTGACCAAAAAAAAAAAAAAAAAGATATCCATCTCTTCTACTCGCCCATTACTGATGTTATCAACATATTCATAGCTTTTCTTTCAGACACAAACTGCTAGGCATGCTCCCTTTTTTGGTAACCACGTGCCTGATATCTCTCTAATGTAGCCTAATAACAATTTTAGCATTCAGATGAAGCGATTTCATTCTGTGACTGCCTTTTCTATTAGATTTGATTTTGAGAAGCCCCAGTGGGTGCCTTCGAGGCAGAGATCTATCTGTGAGGCTGCTACCGACTCAATAGCAGCCTGGGCTAACCTTGACCTTTCCCGAGACCCCGCTCCATCTGGTGCCAGCCTGCTCTCCAACCCCCCCCCCCTCGCTTGCCTCATAGTCAACATTGATCAAGGCAGAACGGAGCTCTTCGTTCCTGCAAGGGCTGGGCAGGCTCAGGAGGACGGCACATTTCAGTATATGGAAATGATCAAGCCTCTTATGCAATCATAAATCTACATAGAAGTCTTGTGATTTGATATTTCATTCACCTCCAAAGATTTTTTTCCCTCCCTCCCAAGAGGGATTTATAAGCTCTGTGAGAGCTCCTGGACAACGGCTTTCCCCAACACCTGGAAATTATCAAGCTTGCTGCTTGCTGAATGATGCTAACAGCTCTAATGCTGCAAATTCATTTTTAACATCTCACTGGCTTTTATCTAGGATGTGTGTGTGTGTGCACGCGCGTGCGCGCGTGTGTTTATGTGTGTGTGTGCATGTGTGCTTCTCTTTAAGAAAAACCTACCAAAGCCACAGAGAGTATCAAAGACACCAAAATCCAGTCTGAGGAAGATCCTGCCTCTCCAAACCCATCCCCATTACATAATTTGGAGATGGACCGGTTTTTCTGTCTCCTTACTCTGTCCCCTTTGTAAAGCATCAAGAGGGGGGAGATAAAGGGAATAGAGGAGAGGCAGGAAGAAGGGGGAAAGAGGAAAGAGGGAAGAGGACGGACGAGGAGAGGCAGAGACACAGAGAGAGAGGGGCAGAGACGGAGGAGGAGAGAGCGAGGCAGAGAGGGAGCGACACAACTGACACCGGAGTGGGCTGGGAGCCGCCCCGCCCGCCTCGGGCCGTCCCCTGTCTCAGCGGCCGCACCAACGTCTCCCTCCCGAGTCACCCTCTAGGGTGCACGGGCGCCTCCCGCGCGTCGCACTCGTTCTTTGCTCCTCTCTCTGTGCAGCAGGGCTTGGGTGGTACAGAGGCTGAGGGGAGTCACGTGGGCAGCCCGTGGGCAGCGGCGGCGGCAGCTCAAAAGAAATTGACTGACTGGCCGCTTGGGCGCATTTCAATATATGGAAATGACCAGAGGCTTCTGCAATAAATCAGCCCTCAACACTTTGTCATTTCTCCAGTTCTGCTTCATTCTCCTGTTTTCCTCTGCTCCTCACAGAAGCACCATTTCTTGCGTTTCGCCCTGCCGTGTCTCTTCCCACCTCCAGCCCACAGCGTCTCCAGATCTTGCCCCGTCCTCCCTGCCCGCCCCCGGGCCCCCACCCCTGCCGCTGGCTGTTCCCCGGCTCCTCTGTAATTGGAAACATCCGGTCGTCCCTGAGAGTCCTCCCCCTCACCTTCTTCTTTTCTTTCCTTTTCAAAAATGCTCCTCACAAAAATCGGGCGGTATCTGCCCTCGCGCCTCCGGTTTTCTGTGACAACGGGCGCTGGGGAGGCGCCCGTGTGACACCCAGGACAGACCCAGAGCTTCCTGTGATAGAAGAGAAGAAAAAGACCACCGTCCTCGTTTCGCTTTCCCCACCCGAGCCCGCTCCATCCACCAGGAGTTGCCTTAGCAAAGTTAAAAGAATATCAGAATCAACTCGTGCCAAGAAATGCCCTGGACGAGGCGGGCTGCTCCCCGGGAGGACGGGGGGCCGCAGGGGCAGCTCTGGGGGCTGCAGGCTGCTGCTTGGCTTCCGCGGACCCTCGGCGCCCTCCACCTCACCCTGCCCTTGTGCCTCGGGTCTTTTTGAACTAAAGCAGCGCGTCCGCGCAATCTGCAGATACTCCGAATGTGTGGCTGGGGATCTCAGTGCAGCCTGAATTTCGTGGCGCGAACAAAAAAGCGAAATTAACAAAACCCCACCAGCACGCTGGCGGTGGTGGTGGCGGTGGTGGTGGTAGTTGTTTGGTTTTGGCTTTAGGTTTTTTTGTTTTTGTGTTTGTGTGTGTGTGTGTGTATTTTTTTTATTATTCTATACAGAAGCAAACACCGCCTCGCTTCTTCCACCTCCCCTCAGCTCCTACTTGAGATTTCTAATCTTTCAACTTGGGTCTCTCTCTTTTCCACTGGGCAGCCTCTCTTTCTTCCTCCTGGATCTGGGAACAATAGGCATGTAAAGGGTCAGTGGGCATCACCCTATAAAGCTCAGAACCTAATTAATTTTATTAAAGGAGGATCTGTTTATGCAATATGACAGCCTGGAGGAATTAACCATTTGAGGGCCAGACGCTGTTCACACTCTAGAGATTCCTGCTCACGTCAGAAGCTTTAGACTTCCTGCCCCCATTTGGTCCTGGACAGCACCGTGATCTGGATCAGGGGTTTTGTTTGATCTGGGAAGAGCTTTTCTGAACCCCGAGGCTCTCACACTGGCCAGAAACTGCCAGATACCAGTTGAAGTTCACCTAGTCCCACAGCTTGTGGCACTGACAGCTCAAAAGGTCTCATGCCTGGGAAGGGCAGAGAGGCTGACACATCCTAAAGAGGGTGTTTGGTCCTGGAAAATACTCTACTTGAAAATCACGTTGCGTGAGATCCAATATACCTTCTCAAGAGCAGAGGGAAATGTAGCCGGTTTTAAGTTATTATTTTTTATTTTTTCCTGCCACTCTGGTAATTTGAAATACATTTTTAATAACCTCCAGGAAAAAAAAACAATTTAATAGTTCAGACATATTGTTCTTTGACTTAATATCTCTGTGCATTCCTTAATTGCCAAAACAAAGTTTATTTCATTTCCAAAGGCTAACTTCATCTCTCCCAGGAACCCTAATGCCATACTCTTGTGGTGTATTTGGTTCTTCTTGCTGTTGTTGTTTTTTTATCATCACCTTGAATTTTGTTCAACAGGGATCTAGAAATGTATAGCATATGTAAAGAAATAGATATGATAAAATATTCAAGAGCTCTCTGAAGGAAAATGTGCTTGAAAATAACCCCCTCTTTTATGGAATTTGTTTTGATTTAGGTCTATAGATAGTAAAAAGAATGAAAGAAACTGTGAATTACACTGAATATAAGATGTTTATCACTTTAATATTACACTTCCTAGCTTCCATATTTCAGAGCTTTAGAAAACTCACCAAACTTTCAGATTGAAGCTCTGCTTTGCATGGTCTGAGGTTTGTCTAAAAAGACCTGCCAGCACATGCCAGCTAAAAATGAGTGTCAATTAATAATAATAAAAAGCCTCCCTTATTTCTACACTCATGTAATTTAACAGGTTTGGAGAGGAACATAGGACGACAACAGTTGTGAGAACATTCCAATATATGCAGTTCTAACAGCTTTCATTCTAAGACGCCAAACCTGCTTAAAATAGAATGGCTTAACATTTCTTTTTTATATTAAAAGTCCAATCTACACTTCACATAAAACGTTTTTTATCACAAAAATATTTGTCTCTAACAAAATGCACTTTTTGTTCTACCAAAAAAGCAAACATCTTGAAACAGATTCTCCGAGCTTTTTACAGATCCCCACTGCAATTTTCTGTACTATTTTCAACTGCTACCCTCCCCCACATGAGATATGTTGATCATCAGAATAAAAATAATTACTATTGAAATTCTGAACTAGAATGCCCTGTTTTCCAATATTGCTAACAAAATCTCTAATCCTCAAACTGCTCTCTGACGGAACTAGGCAAATTGGGGGACTTACACTGATATTTCTAAGTGCAGTTTGTTGTTTTAAAAACATATTGTACTGATTAATAAAAATGTGAAATAATTTGAGTTACAAATTTTGAACTACGGATGGCCATCTGCTCAAATGGGGAAAAACCAAAAATTGCCGAATATATTTTCTCACCTCTTCTTTTTTCATGATAACATAAACAACATTCCTGAATAATTAAAAAAAGAAACTGACTACACTTAATGCATTTTTATAGTTCAACAACTGCCTGGTGAGCCCACCTTCTCAAGGATGCAATTATTTTTTTCTTAATTACTTACATATGTTCCATCAGAAGATTCAGGTCCTAGTGCTTTTCCTGTGCATTGTGCAAATCTGTGCAGCTCTATTTATTAGGACTCTAAGGCCCTGGGTTGAAATGAGGGTGCAAACTGCAGCCCATAGAAATACTAATGTGATCCAAAGTATCAACTATGCCAGAGACCTATGAGAACATTCAGTATCCTTTGGAGGTAGGAAGAAAAGAAATAAACTCCATGAACTCAAGCTTGGAGAAAAACGTACAACCCATCAAATAGATATATAGATAAAAAGAAGTAGAATAATTAAACTGATCTTTTGTAGGTAGGAGAGTAGGTAGGTAGGTCTTCAATCCATTGCTATGAAAAGCAGTGGTTGATGGCCTGGCATTTAAGACTTAGTGGAATTCATAATTCAGACAGCAGAAACAAGGGAAATTATCTAAGATATACTAAGTTGTTGGTAGTCAAACAATGCAGATGCTAAGCCAGCAGCCAGCAGTGCAGAGTCTAATAGGAGATCCAATAGTTTCTCAAACGTGCTGCTTTTTAAACATTATCCCAGGCTTCTTGAACATGACATAAACCAAGTTGGTTTCTCAATTCATTTCTATTAATCACAGAATAACATGATACATCTCTCTCCCTCCCTCCCTCTCTCCCTCCCTATTTCCCTCCTTTCCTCTCTCCCCATCTCTATTTTTTTTAAATCCTGACTGTGCTAGCAGGTAGAGAGTTGTGGAATTGTCCCAGTTTTTGGCCTTGGGTTTCAAGCTATGTGTTCTTCTTTATAAAGACACAGGGGCACCATGATCAAAGAGCCAAAACTTCACAGGTTGTTCCTACAATGGTCAGGCTGTGCCTAGGGAAGAGAAGAGCAGCTAATCGCACTGTGCTGTTCCTGCACCACCATCAGAGGCAGCGGCAGTTCAGGTGAAAGTGAGGATATAAAGGCCCAGGCACTTGGAAAGATGTAGATGTTTCTTCATCCTATTGAAGTGGGTTAGAAGGAAAGAAAGAGCTGCCTAGAAAATGCCTCCAGATGATTGTAAACATCAACTGCTTCCACCTTTCCACTCAAAGTGTATTTAATGGATGCGATGGCTATTTTTGTTTTGCTTTTCATTCATTACTGATCTCTCCAATTTATACAATGTCAAATACTACTGCACATGATGTGAAATAGGAAGGTTTCTAATTCCGTTGAGCAAATAGCAGGTGAACTGTATCAGGTACAGAGGGAACCAAAGTCAAGTTAACATCTTGACCATCTCTCAGAGCAGATCAGAGTCAGGGAGAGACTCACACATCTGCCTATAAAATAAGGCAGAGTGGGAGAAGGCAATATAGAAGAAATGAGTGAGGCACCCCAGCAGGAGACCCATGACATCTGGGGAAGAGCAACAGGCCCGTTGCTGGGTGGGAGAGGTGAGAACAGTCGTGGTGGGAGTATTGCCTGAGTGAGGCAAGGTGACGAAAAGTGCTTTGGGAGGCCGGGAATGTCACTCGATGGCAGATCACTTGCCTAGCATGTGCAAAGCCCTGGATTTGACCCCAGTACCAAGGAAGACAGAAAAAGAGGGAGGCAAGGTGGCCAAAGAGAGGAAACAAGGGAGGAAGAAAGGAAAACCAAAAGAACTAGCTCGGGAAGTCCAGAGGCTGCAAGTTCCCTGATGTCTCAACATCAGAGCATGGGGTAACAGGAAGATGTCGGAGAAGGGAGAGTCAGGCAAGCTTGGGGCACGAATGGAGTGTCACTCTTCACTGCCTGGACCTGATCCTGTAGACGACCCGTTTGTCAGGTGACGTGGAGAGGAGCAGTGGTGGGTGACTAGATCTTTGGAAAAATGAAACCTGGAAGCAACTGGTTCTCTGCCATTCTATGTGTTTTCTGCTGACCCATTGGCAAAGACTGTAGCCCACACATGAAGGAAGGAAGCAGTCACTTCAGACCTTCCCAAGGAAACAACATTCACTGCTTTCTCCCTCATAATTAAAGACGCTGTTTCTGATGGCGATTTCTATTTGCATGCACAGGATGACTGACTTTCAGAATCTTCGCCTATAAAATCTGTTGTTTGAATGCTTCTATATTTGGAATTTCATGTCGAGGGACACAATTCATCCTTCTTTGTGTCAGTCATAATGTTTTTACCTTTAACCTTCACTCCTTCTCTTGACCCAGTTTGCCAGAAGACAGATTCATGCAGGAAACTCTTTTCTCTACTTCTAAGAGCAAACACTTGAAGATAGCTAAGCTTTCTAACTACACATATTTATTCAGCATCCATTATATGCACAGCCCTCTGCAGGATCTTCTTTTCAAAATGAACCCAAATATAGATATTAAGAAAACAGCATGAATAATACATGCTACTATATACTTTCTAAATAACCTAAAATCAAATGACTGAAGAGTGGCAATGCTGATCCGATAACAAGTTCGATGATGAGTTATTTTTTAGCACAATATACCAGACAAGACAAAGCTAAGTTTTACAAGTTAAAAACCATTTAAGATAAGATGCTCTCGGGCTGGGGATTTAGCTCAGTGGTTCTGGCACCTGCCTAGCAAGCACAAGGTTCCTGGTTCAAGACCCGATACGCCGGGTGTGGTGGGTCACGCCTGTAATCCCAGAACACGGAGGCAGAGGCAAGAGGATTGCTGTGAGTTCGAGGCTTGCCTGGGCTACATAGTGAGCTCAGGGCCAGCCTGAACTACAAAGCGAGACCCTGTCTCAAAAAAAAAAAAAAAAGATAAGATGCTGTCTTCATGTGTTAGAAAGACCAACTGAGAGAATTTTAGCTATGAGGTTGTATGGCATCTGCTTTACTTTTCTAGCTCTGTCTAGCAGAAAATAACAGTATGAAAAATGGGACACCATTCTGCATTTCAAATAGCCTTCAACTAATTAGAAAATTGCCCTGTATCATCATAAGGGCTGCCAGCATTGTTTTAATATGGGTCTGCTAATATTCTATTCTGAAGGCTCTAATTTATAAATCTTGTATCTTGGCTGCTAAAACCAGTGCAGGCTGAATCTTGTCAGACAGGAAGAGACTCTGTTTTCTAGTTCTGGACATGAAAAATAGTGGTATCATTTAAAATGCCTGAAGTGTGTGTGTGGGATGTGTGTGTGTATGTGTGTGGTGTGTTGGGGGCAACAACTGTGCTTACATGGTTTCCTGTCTTCACACCTTAGTGTGATCATAGATCAAACCTACTTCTCTTGCAAGTGAAGACTGCTCTGACATTTTCAGTGAGGAAAATTTCATCGCTTGTGAATCTCATACAAGATTCAGCTAAAATATATACTCATATGTGAGATTTCAACAAAAGTTTCTATTCTAATATTTACCATTGTTATCTGTTTCTCTTTCAAATTACATGCTTTGAGTTACATAAATTCTCAGTAAAAAGTAAGGATTATATAAAAAAGTAAGGATCATATAAACAATATGCCCACTTTGACATCAAAATTGGATGCTTACATTCTGACATTAGAAAAAAAATGTTACTAAAATCAAACTTAAATCCTGACTTCCATTCCTAATTATTCCATTCTGATTCATATTGTTTTTATATGGCTCCCTACTTCAGATATCAGTAAAAAAAATTTAATCAACTTACATTTCATATACCACAAATTCAAGGCTAAGCACACAAGAGTTATAACTCAAGGGCCAGAGGGTTAGCTCAGTGGTTCCAGCGCCTGCCTCCCAAGCGCAAGCGCAAGGTCCTGAGTTCGATCCCCGGTAACCACATACAATGCTGGGCGTGGAGACTCACGCCCACCAGCAATCAATGCCACATGCTACAGTGCTGGGCACGGTGGCTCACACCTGTAATCCCAGCACTCGGGAGGCAGAGACAGGAGGATTGCTGAGTTCCAGGCTTACTTGGGCTACATAGTGAGCTCAGAGCTAGCCTGAACTACAAAACGAGACTGTCTCAAAAAAAAAAAAAGAGTTATAACTCAAGAAAACTTTCAGACAGAGCCCCCATCACAAGCTTTACATTATATGGTTAAAATATTATTTTAATGTAGATTGGTACATGGGTCAATATCATGCAAGGGAAAGGATAACTAGATAGATCCTTGGTGAGGACTTAATTAGAAAATTAGTCTTGGTTCTCTTTCTCTTTCTGTGTTTGCCTTTCTTCTTGTTAGCTGTACTTCCAAAATTGTTTTATCTTATAGCCAACTTCTAGTTAAATACAAAAACTGATTTTTTCCCTTGAGTTACTCTTATTTAAATTACAGACCCATAAGCGTTGATTTTCATCCTTGGCAAAAATTAGAAAGTATCAACTTTAAATGTGAAAGCATCTCTATCTAAGAAACAAATTTAATAGTTTACAGTACGTGGCAATTTGACTGTGATGACTACTTCCAAGCTCTGCGAGCATTCATTAGCTGAGTTTCCTCCTGTTAGCTTGCAATAAAAATAATAATATTTGCCATTTAGTAGGGGCTTTTCACCCTCCAAGTGCTTCATAGGCATCAACTGGTTTATTTATTCATAATCTATGTTTCTCCTTAATAAACCAGATTTCTATTTACAATCAAAGGGAAAATTAGAAAAACGTTCTGCTTGCGAAAAGTAAAAGGACTTGCTAACAGGCTCTCAAATTGCATGTTTATTTTGCCCTGACCATTATTTTTAAATAACTTTCTGCTGGCCAATTAAAATTTTCAAGGTCCTCGGTGATGAAATATCTAATTCCTTCTAATGTCTATTTGTTTTTCTGATTTTGGAGGAAGTACATTATTTTCAAGCCCCCCCCCTTTATTAATGCAAAAGGAAACTTGGTTTCAGATACTAAGGATTAGATACCAAAGAGCCCTCTTTTCATATGTTTCTAAAAACATATCAACAGCGCCCTGCTGAGGGAATGGAGCCTCAGAACCCCTAGGGTGGCAGCTCAGAAGCCTTCCCTCTGTCTCACCCTGAGTAGGAAGAGTAAGTAAATATTTCTTGGTCCGAGATCTCCAGGACATTTCGGGCTTGGCTCTTGAGCTCTGGCTGGAGGGCAGCAGTGGGCGGGCAGGGGTTAGCTTCCTCCGGAGGGAGGTGAAAAATCTAACCACCGGCCGGGAGGGGGCGGTGCGTCAGTGCCACCCACAGGCTCATAAATAAGGCTTCCTCTGATACCCTCTGATACGTCCCCACACCGTGTTTCAAATTGACCTTCCCATCTTGACACATGCTGTTTCCTGACAACTAATGCTTACTGGGAACTACTTAGGATTCTGTTTTGACTTTCCCATCCAGAGTTCTCCTGAGG
Source organism: Thryonomys swinderianus (assembly GCA_004025085.1). Classification (NCBI taxonomy): domain Eukaryota; kingdom Metazoa; phylum Chordata; class Mammalia; order Rodentia; family Thryonomyidae; genus Thryonomys; species Thryonomys swinderianus. Next base: position 28,529 of record PVIC010000596.1, on the reverse strand, counting down.
AACATTTGAAATGTTTGCAGGTATCTGGAGATTCCTTTGAGGAAGCACAGAATAAAAGGAAGGTAGAAAGTGCTTTACACGGAGGTTTAAAATGACTCACTGCCCTGCGACTCAGGCATATAAATACATGAAGCGTCAGAAAGCTACGGTGCATTTGGAATACTTGTGTTCAAGCTCTGCTATCTTTTAAGGCTTAGAGATAATTATAATGACAGGAATATATTATCTTATGTGTGGTGTTACTTTACAACTTGCACAGTGTTTTCACATATATTCTCATTTTCAATTAAGCTCACTTTCATCTCTTTCCACACTGACTTTCGCTTGTTTGCTTTTTAACATTTTTGTTGCCTTTCTTCCGATAGGAACGGGGTGGTGTAAACATTACCCTAACACATTTATACAATGATGCCTTGTTATAATTAAGTGTATTTTTTAAAGGTCTCTAAACCAGTTATAAAAATTTTCTCAGAGCTAAGCTTGGAATGTTGAGGTCTGATCTTGCTAGCAAATTCTTTCAAACCCCATAATACCCTAATTTTTGGTCATTTAAAAACATAGACATGCAAAACACAAATTCTCCAAGAGCATTGCTATTTTGCAGAAGGATTTGGTGCGCCTCCCACTTTATTTGTACAAATAATGGACGTGTTTAAAAGTTAATTTTGGTCTTTTTAATGGCTAAACTGAAGCGCGAGAGACAGAAATAGGCTTTGTGGTTCACCTGTAGTTTAAAAAGCTCTAATTTCTGCCTTCTGGGCGCCTCATAAAAACCTGTCCCCATCTCTGGCAAGGAGCAGAGCCTTGCAGGGGGACGACTAGCGACAGAGGGGCCAGAGCTCTCCCAGCACACACGCCTCCCTCTGACTCGCCCTCAACAAGAAGGGAAACAACCTGCAGAACTGCCCCGGGCAGGACCACCGCAGGACCTGGGCAGCTGACCGGGGCAGTTTTAGGGTCAGCATCCCACTCAAGCGTCACAGGCCGGGTTACCAGGCAGCAGCTGCAGCCTGAAGGCCGCGCGTGCTGCAGCTGCGGGGCACCTCGGCCGAGACTTCCGGTTCTCTTCCCAGGCCTTCTCTCCTACGCATGCCCGATACAGGGTCTTCTCAAACCGGAAGAGACCGCAGACCTGGAAGCGAAAGGACGGGCGCGCCGCGGTGCGCCATTCCGTGTGCTGCCTCACACCACCTCTTCTTCCATTCAGATAAAACAGAATCAGAGTTGGCCAGGAGTGGAAACAAAATTGCAATTCAATTGCTTTTTTATATTTTGTAAAATAATGGCAATAAATCAGATGATCAAAATATTTAGCGGTATAAATTGGCTTCTGCCACTTGCGCGGTTGCTTCTTTTCACAAGGAAGCTTGCTTTACATACCAATAGGTGTTTTTAAAATTATCTCAATATCTATTTAAACACACTGCACTGGGAAGGTCTTCTGGCTTTTTACAGTTGAAATTAATATTTGCTAATAAAGGACTGTCAGAATGAGCCTGAGAACCACATACAACAATACTGGGCATGGTGACTCACGCCCACCAGCAATCAGTACCACATTCTGCAGTGCCAGGCATGGTGGCTCATACCTGTTATCCCATCACTCGGGAGGCAGAGACAGGAGGATTGCTGAGTTCGAGGCTTGCCTGGGCTACATAGTGAGCTCAGAGCCAGCCTCAACTACAAAGCGAGACCCTGTCTCAAAAAAAAAAAAAAATCCAGTTTAGCCAGGAGTGGTGGCTCATGCCTGTAATCCCAGCACTTGGGCGGCAGAAGCAGGAGGATTGTTGAGCTGGAGGCTTGCTTGGGCTACATAGTGAGCTCAGGGCCAGCCTCAACTACAAATCGAGACCCTGTCTTTAAAAAAAAAAAACTGTCAGGACTTTCAAGTAAACACTCATTTATGTCCCCAGTTTTCATGTATACTATGTTCCTCCGGCCCAGGGAGTCATTACCCATCCCAGCTGGGCTGGGACAGCTGGACACACAGGCTACAGCTGGACACACAGCCCGAGACAGCAGCTCACGACAGGTAAAGAGCCGCCACTTCGGATAAGGAACGCAGGACAGCAACTAATTCATTTCACCAGCCCTGTGTGTCCTGGTAAAAACAAGGCCCTTGTGTAGCTGCATTTTTTTCATTTACTCATAAAGTTTAAGGTGCTGGCTATCAGAGCAACTGTCAAAAGGCAATTGTAGAATAACCCAGGAGAATAAAGAAGGAAGACTCTGGAGGAAAAACTCAATCTCACACCTACTAAATTTTCATATCTATTTCAGGCATAAATGGATTCTAAAATTTTGTGGCTTAAAAAAAAAAACTTCAGCGAGCACAGCAGAAACAGCGACGCGGAGACATTTCGTTGTGAGGATGTAGAAGCACAGACCAGACTGTACAGCTGACCTGGCAGCTCTAGGGTCAGCATCCGAGTCAAGCATCACAGGCCAGGTTATCAGCCAGCAGCTGCAGCCTGGAGGCCGCCTGTGCACCCGCGGGGCCCCTCGGCCAAGACTCCCGGTTCTCTTGCCAGGCCTTCAATCCTACCTTTGCCTTACTTCTTCAGGAAGACCCAAACAATAATTGAAGCAAACAGACTTTGTAACACTTCCCAAGGATTACGAAGTCAATGACAGAGACGGAGAAAAATAAAAAGGAAATAGTTGAGCATCACATGCTAAGGCACATTCAATCCAAACAGCTCCCGGGGAGTGAAGATTCTGTCTGTGCGGTGAGCAGCGTGAGCCTACATGTCCCCATCGAGCCCGCAGCAGTTTAAGGTAATATTTCGGTCAGCAGGTGTAGACCCCAAATGAGCAGTGGTTTAAGGCCTGGATTGCAAGAGGCAGGCATGCGCTGAAATTAGAAAAGCATTCTGGGGCTATTATTTAACATTCTACATATGTGAGACACAGAATGAAAGAATGAGAATTATCTTAAAATCCCTGCTAAAGCAGGGCCTGCTTTCTCGAGGCAATCTCAAGCTTTAGTAGTTCAGACAGATTCTCTAGCTGACAATTAATATTAATGGGTAGATTTCACAATGTGGCATTATCACACGGGAGATGGGTGGGCACACCATCTGGGTTTTGGCAGGTATTAGATGTAATCAAAGGGATTACTTGGCTCAGGGAGAAATAGAAAACCTTGGGTTTGTTTAGTCTCTGTCCTCTTTTGTTTGGACAAAGCTCTAGGTGTGCTTAACTATTTTCCCCCTTGTTCTTTATTCGTGGTTGGGAACATGGAGGGTGGGACAGAGGAATGGACAATCTGAAAAGATAGCTTGGATGTATCATCGTGGTCCATATTCCCTTCGCACTTAAAGTTCACCAGATCCTGTGAGAACCTACAATGGGCAAGAAGTCTTTCCAGGACACCGCAATGAACTCAGGTCAAAGAAGAAGTCAGTGGCCACAGGTCTATTTCCGGATGCTTCAGGACAGTTAAAGGGTCTGACGAACCTAGCCCAAGGTCTCTCGGTCTGTCTTGCCGGTTCCCAACATTTACCTCCACCACCACCCGGTGCTATTTACAAGTTAGAAAAGGACCACGCACCTCCGACTTCAGAGATGTAAATGGGGTTGTTAACTGCAAATGTTCAAAACTTTCTGTCAGGGCGCCCACAGAAAGTGTACACTGTTCATTTTTGAAAAACATAGGTGGAAGCTGTTGGTTTGTTCGCATCTTGGCGGAGACAGGTGGCTGGCCCCCCCTGAGGTACCTGACATACCATCCCGGACCTTGTGGGCCGAAGCCGCTGCTAACTCCTGGATGCGATTCTCAGCTTTGGCTCTGATGAAGAGTGAGAAGCTCACTTGCCCCCAGCGCGTTCCGCCCGCAAACACCGTCCTGGTCCCCAGCTGCGCCACCAGGACTGTCTCGCGTCCCACGGACGCAAGCCCTCGGCGGCACGAGGTCACTGTGCAGCAGTTGTCACCCGCGGGCTGGGCGGACGCGGGCCTCCTCTGCGCCTCTCGCAGCACAGCGCACGGGGCACACAGATTCCAGCTGTGCCCAAGTTGTTCCTGGCTCTGATGATCTCCCAAGAAGCCCCGCGTGTAGGCCGGAACGCTCAGCCGCTCAATAGCTGACGGTGATTATGTCCCAAAGTTTCTGTAAAGATACCAAAGGTCGGGCAGTCTCGCGCACAAGAACAGCTGGAGACGGCAGACACCTAATTCCCCTTCACCGCTTCCCCGTGTGACAGCCCACTCGTGGGCCCCAAGGCCCTCTCCCCGAACCGCCGGAATAGCTCGGCTATTTCTGACTCGCATCCACTGCCATTGGAGGTGTGTGTTTTGCCCCTGAAGCTATCGCGGGGCATCTTCCGGGTGCAAGTGGAACCTGCCCCACGCTTCTTGCGAATATTTATAAAATTTTACTATTAATCACCTTCAACTCCCAGACCAACGTGGCCCCTTAGAGTTGCCCGGTCTGACACCACAGCGCCGAGCTGCCCGTGGCTACTCCCGTTCCGGTTCATTCAGAGTCGCCGCGGGGCGCGCGTGGGCAGGGGCGCCCGGGCGGGCGAGGGCTGAGGACGGGGAGCAGCCTGACCTTCCCTGGGAGCCGGGCAGTGAAAACTCCACGCTGAGCAATTCCGGGCAAATTCCTCGCTGAGGGGAGGAAGCTCGGGAGCTCCCCGGGCTGTGGGGCCCCGACCCTGCTCTGGCCCTGAACCCCCGCACGCACGGGCCCGGACGGTGCCGTGGCGCCTCCTGCACCCTGCGCGCTCTCGTCCTGTGCTCTGGACAAGGGCGGGCAGCGCAGGACAAAGGCTCCGGCGGCAGCTGCGGGGCTCGGCGCGCAGAGGCGGTCGCGGCCACCCGGGGCGCCCGCCGCCTCCACCGCCCCGTGGGGGAGGCCCCGCTCCCGCCTTTGTCTGCACCGCCGTCGTGGGCCAGGTCTGCAGGAAGCGGGCGCCATCGTGTGGCCCGAGCTGGGAACTGCGCCCCCGGAAGCGCTGTGCAAGGAACGGCCGAGCTGGACTATAATCCTCTCGCGACGCCGCCGGTGTCATCTCTGCGGTAACTGCGTTTACTATTCTGGTGCGTTGTTATGTATGCTATGTATTGTGTAAACATACAAGCACTTCTTTTTTTTTTTTCCTTTTGAGACAGAGTCTCGCTTTGTAGTTCAGGCTGGCCCTGAGCTCACTATGGTGCCCAGGCAAGCCGCCGCGAACTCAGCAATCCTCCTGTCTCTGCCTCCCGAGTGCTGGAATGACAGGCGTGAGCCACCACGCCCGGCATTGTGGTATGTGGTGTTGATTGTTGGTGGGAGTGAGTTTCCACACCCAACATTATATGTGGTTACTGGGGATCGAACTCAGGACCTTGCGCTTGCGAGGCAGGCGCCGGAACCACTGAGCTAACCCTCCGGCCCTACAAGCACTTCTAATAAAGGCAACTGAGTCAGCGCCAGTAGAAAAAAGAAAGGCAGTGAACATACTTGTCTATGTAAGAATAAAAACATGCACACAGTCATGATCTAGAATGCTTATTCATATAGTTGCTTGAGTATGCAGGAATATCCCCAAAAAAGTCACAGACATAGTCCACGCCTTCCACCCAGGGGAAAACTGTGTCTTGCATACAAGGGTAGGAAGAGGGCTCCTAATCCTTCTGACTTTTGGACATGTGCACAGTACTTGTTCAAAACTAAAGCATTTAATAATTGAAAGATCTTATTTAATAAAATGTGTCTGTGACATTTATCATGTGCAATGGTTGCCAAAGCCAAAGTTAAGTAAATAAACATGCCAGATGCTTGCCCTCTGGGGGCCCTCAGTACACGGACCATCTGACAAGCCTCAGAACTGGAATTAAACCATATTCCATATGACAGTCAAGTGTAGAGGTTTTTTTCTAGCTTAAACGACCCTGTTTGGCTAGAAAAGCTTTTGTATCTTGACCGACCTTCTCTTACCATGATGTTCGTTTCAGAAAATGCTTACCTGGGAGAGATAAGCAGAAAGAAATCTTCTCTTCCTGGCTTAGTTTAGAAGCTGGTAGAGCCAAAGTGCTCAGAGATGACACCCCATTTCCTTCTAACCCAAATTCCTTTCCTGAACGACATCCAACCTTGACTTCTAGTGTGTATCCAAATCATTCCAAAAAATTTAACCAAGAAGTTATTTAACACGACAGAACCGGTTGTATCTAAGCTACCTCCGATTCCCCCAGAGTCATGATTCTATGATACTCTCAAAGAATTGAGCGCTGTGAGATGGACCCCACCCTGCGCGGCTCCCAGCAGCATCAGCTCTGGCCCAGGTACCAAAACACACATAGGCGCCAGCCCAGCAGGGCTTCTCCCAGCACACTGTCATCCTGTGAGCCCCGCCCTGGCCTGGATGGAGGGGACTGAGCCAAGGGGTGTTATTTACCCAGGAGTGCTCTGTGCGGCCCATAGTAAGTGAGGAGGGAAGGCTAGCACCCCACAGGTGGGCCGGAAGAAGACTCCATCTGCACACTAAGTGGGGGCACCCAGGGTTCTGAGAAGAGCGAGAGCTCAGGAGGGCCAGAGGCTGTGACCTGGAACTGAGAAGGGGCAAGGTTGTGCACAGTGGCATCTGCGCAGTGAGCTTTCGGGACGCCTGGTTCACCCAGCTGCCTAGAACGCAGGGTCTGACACGGGAAGCCAGAGCTTCCATATTTTTTTGCCATTCGGCAGACATCAATGCCACAAAGCAAGACCTAATCTTCATCCTGATCCTGGATCTCTGGTGAAGCTCTGAGACAGAGCAGAAACTAGGCAGGGCCACAAGAATGTGAACAGTATTTGCTCTTTAATAAGGAAGACAATGCATGTGTATCAACAAAGCAAACAAAACAACAGAAAGCACAAGCTAGGTTACCTGGTTCTCCTGGATCCTCTTCAGAAGTCAAGGTAAGTGCAACTTTGCCATCTTCTGTGTTCTCTTGGACTTGACTGTCTCTAGGTCCTGCTTGTGATGGGAGAAACGGAAGGAATTCAGAACAGAACGAAGCCTACTTCCTGGAACAACCTGCCCAGCCAGCTGGAATGTACAGTTATCCCCGAGGGTCTGATGAGGGTTGGTTCCAGGAACCCATGTGGACACCAAAATCCGAGGATGCTCAAGTCAAAAATGACATCATCATTGCTTATATCCTCTGCATACTCTCTCATATACGCTGTTGTCTAGATTATCAGTACGGTGCAAACGCTATATAAATAATTATTATACCATATTACTTAGGAAACACAGTGTCTGTTCAGCCACATTGTTAAAATATTTGATCCACAGTGGGCGGGATCCATTAGTACGAACGCAAAGATATGGAAGGCTGGCTGTACGTCTCATATAAACTGTCCACTTGGGAGGGACACCAAGTCAACCTGGCGGCAGAATCCAAGGCCATGTCCATCTGCCCAGGACACACTCAGTGTCCCACTTGGTGCCCGCGTAGTGCTGAGCACTTTTAGGCAGTGTCACCTTCCACGTTGTCTTATCGGAACCCTGTGACGGTTCTGTCACTGCAGAGAACACAGCTTGCCCAGAGTCACCTCTGCATGGAAAGTGACCCCGGCAACTGCTTGTTAGTCAGGTCTTTGGCCTTGGCACCTACTCAGTTGCCTCTTGCCTCATCTGAGGGTTATGGACAAGTCAGGAGCCAGTGCTCCGGCTCCTGCGCGCTCCTCACCCCCCCCCCCCTTCCTTCTCTACAAAGGAGAACTCCGCTGTCATTGGCTCCTTCAGGAAGACTTTGGCCTCCCTGCTTCCTCTTCCCAGTGGGGAAGGCCTTTGTTCTCTCCGTGGAGGATCCGGGAGGTTTCCAAGCCTTTCCTTGGGCTCCCCTTGGGCTCCTGGCTCGTGGGAGGCAGAGGTTGGTGAGAATTAATTGTGAAGTGCATTGAGAGCCACAAATGAAAACCAGTCCCGCGGCAGAGCGATTATTACTGTTGGCAATTTGGGTTTTCTGAAATAGCTCTTAGGATATGACTGTGGCAGCCCAAACCCCAGAGGTGAGCTCAAGGCTGATAGATTTTCAGAATGGCCCCGTTTTGCTAGTCTTCAGCTTCTCCCGCCTCCAGGACCAGGGGTGAGCGCGGCAGAGAGGGGCCGGGCGGGGAGCACGGCGCCTTCCAAAGGCTGGAGAGGGCAGGGCCGGGAAGGCTGACCCCACGCTCTGAGAAGGCCCGGGCTCTCCAGGATAATTTCCTTCTCACTTCACTGTTCCCTTCTCTGTCTGAAATGGCAGGTGACCTCCGAGGGAGCGGTGTGCAAATTGATTTGGAGGCGATCAATGGCTCGGGGCGCGGCCCGGCTCGCTGCCCTGTCGCTGATCCTCTCCAAATCGATTCACACGCCGTTCTTCCTCAGCACACCTGCCATGTCAGATGGAGAGGGACGCGTGAAGTGAGAAGAGAGTTAGCGTTCGTTAGGCCGCCCCGCCCCCGCCTCCGCCACGCGCGCCGCAGCGCCTTCTCCCGCGCCTTCTCCCGCAGCTCTCCACTAGGCCGGGCCACCGCCCTCGGCCTCCAGCCTCCGCCGCACACATGGGCGGGGAACACTGGAGCCTGTGCTGTGCCTCACGCTCACCCGCCCGTGACTGACCACTTCCCATTCTCCATAGTACCAGCCTTCGGAGGTATCTACCCAGAGCTTTCCTTCGTTTCCTCTCTGTAGAGACTCTTGTGGCCCATCTTGTACAGAATCCACTTACCTGGCATACAGAGTGGCTCAATATTTGAATTTAGCCATCCACCCGTCCATCTGCCAACCCTGTCATTCAGTAAGAATCCAGCCCCGTCCACCCCGGCCAGAGATCAGGTCTGCTCCTCCCTCTTCTTAATAATGGCCAAGACAGTCTGCTTCCGCCAAGATAGAGTGAGCTCACAGGAGCACCGGGAGCAGGCCACGCAGCGTTCGCAGAGAGCGATCGACGATCAGCACCACGGGGACTCCTGCGGTGCTGAAGGCAGTCTACTGACGGTGTCCGGGTCACCCTCTGGGAGCCGAGGAGCCTCGCACAGGGTTTGCACGAAGGACCCTTCTCAGTGGGGGAAGCACTGCATTTTGCATTCTGGTACAGACTCTTCCTGGACTGGCACTTTGAGTCAGGACCAGTTTATTCAGGAGGCACAGTGAGTGCCTGGGCCCCTTCATGAAGGGTTTAGGGATTGTCTGAATAAGGCCACTACTGCCGAAGACATCTACGTGCTGACCCTTGGAATCTGTGGACTTGACAGAGCGAAGGGGACTTTGTAGATTGATTAAATGAGGATTTGGGAAAGAGAGGTTATCCGGTATCTTCAGATACTCCTCAGGGTCTTAGCAGAGACAGGCTGACAAGAATGAGAGAGGAAGATGTGACAGAGGAGGTGGAGTTCAGGGGCAGAGAGGTTTGAAGATGCAAAGAGCTGCCACAAGCACAGGGACATGGGCCGCTTCTCACAAATCAAGGTGGAAACAGATCCTCCCTGTGCCTCCAGGAGAAATCAGACCTGCCAACACCGTGATTTCAGCCCAGGGAGACTGATTGTGGACTTCTAGCCTCCAGAACTGTAGGCTCACAGATTTGTGTTATTTAAAACTAAGTTTCTGGCAATTTGTTTCAGTAGCAACAATAAGAAACTAAATATAGGGACCTACAAAAACTTTTAATTTCTCTTCAAAAGGCAGAAAGTGAATTTTAGGTCAAAGAGAATGTTTTAATATATAAACTTACCATATACCTCTTTATACCAATACAATTATAAAATAGAATTTTCAATTTTTTACGGAGGAAGAGAGTCACAAAGGCAAATGTGCTTAAGACCCACAAAAATCTCTATATAACTGCTCTAAGTAGCTCTATAGAGGACCCCTCTCCTCTAGCAATTCTAGAAGGACAGAAAAAGCACAGACCTAAGGTAGGACCAAGCGATCCATTTGATCACTAACCTTGAAATATTCTGTAAAGCCTTCAAAAATCAATGCTTCTACACAAATTAAAAGTGAGCTAAGTCCACCTGCCTAAATACATGCAATGACTTATTTAGAATAAGAGGAGCTGGGTCTGTGCTCTTTTCCACATCATCTTCCCGCAAGATTCCTGGTGTTTCCCCATTTATGAGTGAGGAGTCCTTTTGTTTGAAGAGCTTCCTGGGAGATTTTTGGATGGTTCCAAAGCTAAACAAACTGAAAGTTAAAAAAAAAAATCTTTTAATCAGATTTTTGCCTGTTCTTGAGCCACTGAAATTGAGATTCTCCCATGGGCAGAGGCCCAGAGTGATTCTTCTCGGCAAACTCTTTGACTTACTGTCCAGGTTCTGACGCGTTCCTCTGCCAACAGCAAATAAGTGAGAATGCTTCCAATGAGCCGCGGCACTTCTCATTTGTAGAAGGGAGTGTCAGCCTGAAAATAGTGGCCAACTGTTTTAATGTAAAAAGCAAGAATTTCAGGCCAACTGCAGCCAAGTGGGCTATTCTTAGCTCTGCATAGGAGGCTGAGAGGTCCCTGTGTGGGTTGTTTGGAAATAGTCAGGGATTTGTGACTTGTAAGCGGTTCTTGAAAATGTTGAGACACGAACAAGCTCCTACAGATCCCGTTCCTTGCCGACACTCCAAATCCATGGCCCTTCTCAAACCCCAAGTGGTTTCTGAGGTCTGACCCAATAACCCAGGAATAGATATGAATTGATTCGGATCACCCTTAATCTATTTTATCAGTGCTATATTTATACATGGATGGCACCCTTGGGTGTTACCTCTGCAGTTATCTTGACACCATCTTCATCCTACTAAAGTTTTCGGAGGTATTGAAGATGGTTGACTACTTCCTCCCTGCTCCTCTTCTAGACCTCTGAGAGACCACATTTGCTTAGTTTTCCTCATACCTTACTAGCCTTTTCTCATTCTCTTCTCCTGATTCACTCTTCTTAAGCAGATCTCTGCATGTTGAAGTCCTTCAGCACTCTGTCTTTTGTTCTTCGCAGTACCCAGTTCCATGTTCCACGGTCGAATGATTGAAGCTGCCAATGTCATCTGTAGCCTGGACCTCTTCCCACGGTTCCAGACTCCTTTCCAACCACTTGCTTAAGAGCTGCACAGGGTAGCTCTGCAGTGTGTTCACTTGGTCAGACTGGACTACACTTCTCAGAACACCTTTCTTGAACCTTTCCGGTTTAGATGGATGACACGGGAGATCTTGGGAGAGCCCAGAGAGTGGAAAGAGAGTAGCAGCCATTTTGTAGATCACGGGTTTTGTTGCCAACTTACTATATTGGTGTAAGGTGTGCCTCCAATACCTCTACCTCTACTTGGATCTCTCTTCAGTGACTCTGAATGCTGACTCAGGTATGTGTATCTACCCCCAGGGGAAAGAGTTCCAGTTCTGCAGCATATGCATATATGTACACATATATGCTAGTGGTTTACCTTCTGTGGACTCTGAGGGATGTACATGTCTAAAAGATATCTCAAACATCATAAGGGCCCAGTTGTTTCATGACTGCTCTCTACCATTTTCACCCTTCTCACCTCCTTAAGAAAGAAAATCTTAAACTTATTAATTGGTCCTGTTAGCTCTGTCTCCAACCTGCACTGCCTTTCTGACTGCTTCTTACCATCCCTGCTGGCTTCAGCCTGGCTCTAGCCTCCAGCATCTCTCACCTAGATGACTGCTCTGCTCCTACAGCTTGAATCAGAGCCCTTCTTTCCTCTTTTCAAAAGCTTTCCATTGCAATCAAACTATCAGCCTAAAGTTTATAAGGCCCTCCATAATGTTGGCCCCTAGTCCTTCCTGGACCTTACTTCCCTACTCTGACTTGCTCAGTACGCTTAGGTACACTCCACTCAGACAAGCCTGTTCACACCCGAGAACCTCGAATCTAGCTCTCTCCCTGCCATGGATGTTCTTTCTCCAGATCCTCACATGCTCAGCTCCTTCCTTCTCTTTCCTCCTGCTTCAAATCAAGTGTCACCTCTACAGAGAGGTTTTTCTCCACCCCCACTCACCCTGTTACCATCCACATATTACCCTAGTTGGTCTTTCTCATAGAACTTCACTGTAATGAGATGTTCTTATTGACATTGTACTGTTAGTGTGTTTCCGCAGTGCTCAGCAAGGGGTTGGTAGTTTCTCCGTACTGTTCATCATAGATAAGAGTAAGCAATAGGAATCATTGTGGAGGCCCTCTCTGTCCATGCCTTCATGTAGTTCTTACTTTTTTCTTGGGTTTGCCATCTTTGCTTCTTCAGCATTTCCCAGGAACACAGGCCTGGACAGAAAAGGCTCTAGCCTAAGCTGTGTTGCTAACTGGCTGTGAAACTCTAAGTCTGAAAATCTAAAATGGCTGAAGGCCGTTAGCATTAGGAACATGTGAGAAGAATTCTAGTTTAAGCCAGTGAGAAGTAGAGAAAACCAGAAGACTCCAAGGACCGCCGGTGTGCCCAGCTTCTTTTTCATAACAGTTTACATCCTCTCCTACCTTTGTCTGGGCAGAGTCCCATTACCATTTCTTAGTTCAGTCATCTTCTCCAGCAAGATTCTGCAGGTCCAGCTTTCTCCCTGAACTTTCTAGGAATTGCTGGAAATGTTAGCAATGCCTACTGTTCTGAATAGTGCCAGTACCTGGTACCTGGCCTACCCACTGGGTATATCTAGTGTTGATTTACTTTCTTGTATTACTTCTCGCTTCTACTTATGTTTATAAAAACACAACAAGAGAATGAAGAGCTGAGGACTTGGGTGTCTTCCAGATAATTTGTGGCAAAAGCTCCATGGTGGAAAACAGAGATTTCTGACTTAAACTACCAAACTACATGCTTCAGAATGTAACAGCAAAACTATTCTATCTTCCGGCCTTCATGACAAGGCTGTGAGATCACTACCATGGCTCAGAGTCCTTCAAAATACTTACTATTTGCAAAATAATAGCAGCAAACTGAGTAAAAGGGGTAGGGGAGGATGGGTTGCTGCTCTATTTTGGGAATGCCTGTATTCATAAGATCCAGGTCTCTAAGACAGGGCTGTGGATCTGATGTCCTGACACCTTTGACCTTGAGCAGGAGCTACTACAACTCCACACTGAAGATTCTTTCCAAAAAAGCCTCTGGGTTTGCGTGTGCTGTGCTTCTTTCCAAAACAACCATTTTCTGTCTGTCTGAGGTTCGTAATGCCCAAGGGGTTATCAGGAAAACAGTGTTTTGTTGGCATTGGCTGGATCACCCCAAGCAAAGTACTCAAGATAACAGAAGTCATTAAATAGCCATAAGGAGCAGCCAAATGTTGATGCCTCAACAACCAAGATGCTCATAATTCTATTCTTGTAACCATGTTTTTTTTGCCAGGATAGTTGCTCTAAGGCCATGCCTTATTTTTATTTTATTTTATTTCATTTTATTTTATTTTTTGTAACAGAGGAGTCATTGAGCAAGTCTAAAATAACACAATTTTTTAACTATTTAGACTCACTTATATTACTAATTGCATCATGTATATCAAAAGTATCACAAGGACAGGAGATGAGCCTTATGGGGGTGGCTTATCACATTTCCTGAGATCTTTGGCCTGTCTTACATGCCATAGGCTATGTAGAATGGCTGCAATCAAAATTCTCATGCTTGGGCCAGAGGGTTAGCTCAATGGTTCCGGCACCTGCCTTGAAAGCGCAAGGTCCCGAGTTCGATCCCCACTAACCACATACAGTGCTGGGTGTGGTGGCTCACTCCTGTAATCCCAGCACTCGGGAGGCAGAGACAGGAGGATTGCTGAGTTCCAGGCTTGCCTGGGCTACATAGTGAGCTCAGGGCCAGCCTGAACTACAAAGCGAGACCCTGTCTTAAAAAAAAAAAAAATTATCATGCCTTCATCACTTGTTGTAAAATATATCTGGAATTAAAAGCAATGTGTTACCCACAGAGAAGTGTCTAAAGATATGGTTGGAAAGAAAGAAACACAAGAGAAAAGAATCTGAATTGACAGTGAGTCCCACAAAGACCAATATTCCCTGCTTTATTATTGAGTGTATGAGTTCACAAGGGACATAACAGAGGATATTATAGGTTGAAAAGTGTCATCTCCAAATTAATTTGAAGTCCTAATCTCCAATACCTCAGAATGTGACCTTACATGGAAATAAGGTTATTACAGTCATATTTAAGGAAGATGAAATCATAGTGGAATAGGGAGTATCCTTCAACCCACACAATTGGTATCCTTATAAAAAAAAAAAGAGATTTGGGGGCTAGAGATTTAGCTCAGTGGTTCTGGCGCTTGCCTTGCAAGCGCAAGGTCCTGAATTCGATCCCCAGTAACCACATACAATGCTGGGCGTGGTGACTCACGCCCACCAGCAATCAATACCACGTACCACAGTGCCAGATGTGGTGGCTCACGCCTGTAATCCCAGCACTCCGGAGGCAGAGACAGGAAGATTGCTGAGTTTGAGGCTTGCCTGGGCTACATAGTGAGCTCAGGGCCAGCCTGAACTACAAAACAAGACCCTGTCTCAAAAAAAAAAAGATTTGCAAACACACACACACACACTTGGGGAACACCATGTACTCATGATATAAGAGATTACCCAAAGGATATGAAATACTAACAGTAAATCACTAGCAGCCAAGAGAGAAGCATGAAACAAATTCTCCCTCAGAGTCCTCAGAAGGAACCAACCCTATGATACCTGAATCATGAACTTCAGCTTTTATAACTGTAGGACAATAAATTGCTGTTGCTTCAGCCACCTAGTTTATGGTACTTTGTCATGACAGCTCTAGGAAGTGAATGCAGGTGACTGAGTTAAATGCCTCATTTTAGAGCACCACATAGTCCTTGACTAGGGAATTTTGCCCTCAGGTAATATTTAACAAAATCTTAAAGATTTTTTTATTGTCTCAGCTGGGAAGTGTTACTGACATCCAGGGGGTGTGGACCAGGAATACTGGTAGGCATTCTTCAATGCAGACAACAAAAAATTATCTGATTCAATGTGATTATCAATGGCCCCTTGACTTTCAATGCTTCAATTTACAGCTTTTCAACTTTATGGTAGTATAAAAGTGATATGCATTCAATAGAAACCATACTTTGAATTTTGATCTTTTCCTGGCTAGCCATATGCTAGACACACAGTCACAAGGTTGAACGACCAATACTTCATAGTGCACTGATTAACAAGGGTGTTGGGAGGTGAAATATATTAAGTACAGTTTTGACTTACAATAGTTTCTTTTTTTTAAATGTTTAACTTTTTTTCTTGACTTACAATATTTTCAACCTATGGTGGGTTTGTTAGTATACAACCCTGTGGTGAGTTTTGAAGCAGCCGCTGTGCTGAGAGTGAGAACTCTTCTTTCAGAGCAACAAAAACTGAAGCTCAAGGGTTTAAGTAATACATAAGATCCTTTAGAACTCAGGGCAAAACTGGTGCCAGGATCCAGGGTTTGGGCTCAGAGAGTGAGTAAAAGCAGGACAGGCCTTGCAAGAGTCCTAAGATGTCCTAAGATACACACAGAGAAAGAGAACCCCACAGAGAAGGCAGAGAGAGAGGAAGAAGCTAAAGAGGAAGGAGGAGACCAGAGAGCTCATGAAGTCAGGAGCAGGAGGAAAAGTGCTTCACTGAGGGTGAGATCAATAGTGTCCATAGCAACCCAATGCCCAGGCAAGAAGTCTGTGAGGGCCTTGCAGAACTTTATGGCAGGGATGTTTCTGAGCAGCCTGCGAGAGGGCAGGTCCAAGAGCCGAAGGAGTAGGGGCATCAGGCCAGATTCCAGTCTGACTGGGAGCCAAATAGAGAAGGCAGAACACCGGAGAGTAGAAAACTCTTACAAGATGCTGGTTAAGAGAGGAAGAGGGAAGCACATGAATAGCTGCAGGAAGACACAGGGAGACAGTGTGTTGGGGTTTAGGATGGAAGGGACTTGAGTATTGTCAGGAGCCAGTAGAGAGGGCAAGAGTGAGATCCAAGAGTGATCCTGAGGGACTGGGCTACTGAGAAGCGGGCTCGAGGCCATGAGATTATCTTAGGCTGAGGAGCAAGGCAAAGAAATTCATAGTGGGTAGCTTTCAAAAGGAATAGTTTTTTGCTTTATTCCTCCTTAATCTTGTCATATTTACCTAGGAATATTCTATTTATTACTGTCCAGTAAACATGGCTGAGTGCTCTGAACTTCCTGGGTGTCTGTGTTCAAGGACTTGGAGGGAGCATTACCTCAGGAGGGCTTTCTGTTTTCCCTGTTACTCTTTGGGAAGCTATTGTTCTTCCTTCAAGGTATTCAGAGCTGCTTCAGCAAGTTTCCAAAGTCTGTTCCTGGTAGATGTAGAAACAAAACCAGTGGAAAATGAACCCAGCCGTACAGGAAGGCGTTCAGCAGTGTGTGACTCAGTGGTAAGTCTGGCTTCGTGGGCTTGTGACCACTGGAGCCTCGCAGCTCAGCCTGCAGTCTCACCATGGGGCATGTGCCAGCGCTTGTCTCCTGCTGCCTTTCTGGGAAGGCTTCGTCTCCTCCTGTCCTCACACTCCCACACACACTGCTGCTGTCCCCTGAGTGAGTGAGGCAGGGTGGGATGCATACCCTCAGGCCCCAGGGGTCTGCACACTCCCTATAGGTCCCCCTAAGATGAGGGGGAGCAACACTAAATTGTATACAAAAAAACAAAAACACTAGAATGAGTCAAGAGAGAAAGAGAACAGCTCTTTTCCTACCCTTTAAACAAAGGGCTCCAATTTCCATTCTGTACTGGGACAACAAATTTGTAGCTGTCCTTGATAACTGGTATAAAAGGGGCTGAGAGAACTGAAAAGCAGAAAGCTTCCTGGAGTTTCCATCATCATTTATCCAACCATTCGTTACCAAGCGCCTAAGAGGCCCTGGGGATGGAAGGACTGAAAAGACACAGTTCCTGATTTCAGTGAGCACGGAGACCGGTAGGGGCTGAGAAGGAAATGTATGAAAACAGATCATCCCAGGGCAGTGTGGCAAACACCACGAGAAATAGTTCAAAGGCTTGAGGGAGTGCCAGGAGGGGCCCTGCCCATCTCAAGGAGGTCAGAGAAGGCTTCTCAGAAAACATCTTTGAGTGAGGGTCATCCAGTGCAAGAAAAAGCAGCTGTGACTTCAGGGAGGGAAAAACTACACCACCAGTTTGACGCTACAGATAGTTCCAAGCAGCTGAGGACAAGGAAAAAGAGAGCTGGAGCCGGGCGTGGTGGCTCACACCTGTAATCCTAGCACTCGGGAGGCAGAGGCAGGAGGATCGCTGAGTTCGAGGCTTGCCTGGGCTACATAGTGAGCTCAGGGCCAGCCTGAACTACAAAGCGAGACCCTGTCTCAAAAAAAAAAAAAAAGAGAGAGAGAGCTGGAAGGAGGAGAGCCAGTCCACAGGGGTCCAGGCACATGGAGGATGAGCTATATCCTGTGGGCTGTGGGGACGCACTGAGGGCCTAGATCTGGACCATCCTACTCAGGTTGGTGCCTCAGAAAGGCAGCACTGGCTCCGTGCGGAGAATGTCTGCGAGGGACCAGATTGGAGCCAGAAGCTGCACTAAGGCAAGAAATGAGGTTTGCCTGAACCGAGGAAGTGTCAGTGGAAAAGGAGAGAATAGACCCCCTAGTTGTACAACCCTGTGAGCTATTTAAGGGGTAGAATAGAAATGACAAGGCATGGTGATAGATTAGCTGGGGTGACGTGAGGTAAGAGGAGACGGCAAGTCCTATATTTCCTGTTCGGGCCAATGGGAGGATGGAGAGAACAAATTCACAGGACAAGTGTAAGAGGCAGTTCTTAAAGTTATTCCCCAAAGACCACTCCCTGGGATTGACATTCATGGGTAACCCCCTCCTTTAGACAGTAGGATGGCTCCACTTTCGACAGAATATAGCAAACGTTATGCCCCATTAAGAGCAGGTTATTAAATACTAATTCTCATCATCTTACTCCCTTTCCCTGTCTCTCTGCATCAGTCTCCCCCTTTTCACTCACACATTGGAGGGGAATTCAGCTGCCATGCTGTGATCTGCCCAGCGGACAACCTACCCAACGAGGGCTCTGGCCAGAAACCTGAGAACAGCTGGTGTGCCAGGAATCCCTTGGGTGAGTCTGGAAGTCACCCCAATTCATGCACCCAGCTGGTGCTTTACGGTTTTGTGGACAGGCCCATGCAGATTTCTGGGCCTCAGAGACTATAAAGTAATAAATGCTGTGACTTGAAGACATTTTTTGGGTTTTTTTGAGACAGGGTCTCGCTTTGTAGTTCAGGCTGGCTCTGAGCTCACTATGTAGCCTAGGCAAGCCTGGAACTCAGCAATCCTCCTCCTGTCTCTGGCTCCCAAGTGCTGGGATTACAGGCGTGAGCCACCATGCCCGCCACTGTGGTATGTGGTATTGATGGCTGGTGGGCGTGTGTCACCACGCCCAGCATTCTATGTGGTTACCGGGAATCAAACTCAGGGCCTTGCGCTTGCAAGGCAGACACTGGAACCACTGAGCTAACCCTCTGGCCCGACATTTTTAACATACTCTGTTGTATATTGGTAGCTCCTCATTACAATAACCAAAAGAGGATTATATTCATAAGGAATAAGAGAAGCAAAATTTCAAGTACATTTGGAGAATTTTGGGAATATTCATTTATGAATGATTGGTGTTTTAATCTTTAAAAATTTTTATTCTTCTTGGTATATGTTTGCAGTGTATAATGATTACATTCTTCATGAGGTGTTGTTACATGAATATAACATAACATGTTTTAGTTCTTTTCTTTTCTTTTTTCTTTCTTTTTTTTTTTTTTTAATCTGGCCCATGTGCTTCCAAGGTAGGTGCTGTAGCACTTGAGCTAAATTTCCACCCCTCATTTTAGTTCTTTTAATATCTCCTTTCCCTCCCAACAGTTGATTTTTAAAGTATGAGTTATATTCATGTATTTGCTGATAGTTTTGGCAAGAACCTCTATTGGATTAGCCTTATTTGTGTAGATTCTCTACTCATTATAATCCTTTTCAGACTATATGATGTCTCATCTCATTGCATGTCTATATTTTTGCTAAGCTTTGAGGTCTTTGAAGATTAAAAAAAAAAAACTTCCTCTGTTCAGCTTGAGATCCCTAACACTTAGCATGGCATATACAATCAGTGTTGACCAAATGCTTGTTCAGTGGGACTCTAGATGTTGAATATTTTCAAAATCTCTACCAGATTTTGTTTGATTAAAAAATTGCTACCATTAATCTAGTTCTACTCCAAAAAGGAATCTTGATATAAATTGAATTCTGGTAAACTGAGTCCAGCAGAGGCAGCAAGATTAATAAGAAACATTTCTATTCTCCAGTCTTTTACTTGAAGTTTGTTAAAAATAGATAA
This sequence comes from Thryonomys swinderianus, assembly GCA_004025085.1. Lineage (NCBI taxonomy): Eukaryota > Metazoa > Chordata > Mammalia > Rodentia > Thryonomyidae > Thryonomys > Thryonomys swinderianus. Next base: position 9,218 of record PVIC010000596.1, on the reverse strand, counting down.
ACATAACATCTATATTTCTTTACCTACTTATTAATTGTTTAAAACACAGGTAGTATAAGAGTACCTTGATATTTCAGAGGGAATTTAATTGCAAAATGTACAAAAATATCTTTCTTTGAGGCCAGGGCTTTGGCTCAGTGGTTCTGGTGTCTGCCCTGCAAGCACAAGGTCCTGAGTTTGATGCCCAGTACCACATACCACAATGCCTAGTGTGGTGGCTCAAGCCTGTAATCCAGAGCACTCAAGAGGCAGAGGCAGGAGGATTGCTGTGAGTTTGAGGCTAGCTTGGGCTACATAGTGAGCTCAGGGCCAGCCTGAATTACAAACCAAGACCCTGTCTCAAAAAACAACAACAAAAAAACCCACTTTCTTTTAGCTGTTATGGAAGTTCCACAGGTTTGTGAATTCATTTACTTAGCAAGTAACTCCCTGCTTTGCCATTTCCTATGGGTATTTGGACAAATTCCTTCTCACATCTGGACCTAATGTCTTCAATTGGTAAAATAAGAAGCAAAGTGGTCAGATTGTGTATTTCCTAATTTCTACTTCATGTCTCACGTTCTCTGAGTCCTACAAAACATACAGAGATTTAGACCCAGGGCAGACCTGGCTTGGAATCTCAGTTCTGTCTTTCAGTGAATAAGTTATTTTGATCTGTAAGCCTCAGTAGCCCCAAATATAAGACCGTTGTTGATAAAAATTGGGAAAGAAAAATGCAAAGAGCCTGTGTCCCTTCCCCCCAAATTAAAATGAAGCACATGTCCAGAGCACCAAGTGTTAATTGGGGAAAGACAAAAGAAAAACATACAACATTGGATCAACTTGTAGAAATTTCCAGTTTGGCTGGGGACACTATTGTTCATAATCCTTTAAAAATCCCCAGCTTTTGCTCGGATAACTATTATTTAATCTTGACTAAATAGGAAGACACAGGATTTCATTAGCATGAAAATTTCCTCAAGGTTTTGCAATTCAGCCAGCACACCCTGCTCTAACGGTGAATTTCCCGGCCTCAAAGCACGTGGAAAGCCCTGATTTCTCTTTTCATTTAGCTTACTTTCGCTGCCCTGTAATTTGATTCTTCCCCTTCATTCCTGGATTCCCTTCTTTCTTCTCAAACAAGGGGCCTACTTTGGTTTTGACCAAGCCCTTCATCTTCCCGAATTTCTCAGCTAAATCGCTTCTAACGCTTCCCTTTCTCCAACATAAATAGTTCTTGCTAGCTCATTGTCCCACCCTGCCTCACCTCTGGCTCCAATTAGAGCAATATTTATTTTTCCTTTTTAAGAATCTCTGCAGCTTCTACTCTTCGGAAATGAGGCAACCCAGCTCGTGTTAAAAGCCCTTTATTATGGTCACAGAAAATCTGCTCTGACAAGATCCAGCTCGACAAGATTGTGTTCCTGGAGATCCTTGGCTCATTTTATCTGTCATCTCACTTTCTAGGTCACATCATTTCCTACTATCTAAAGTGTTGTCTGTTGATATATATTTTAAAGAAATGGAGGAGTAGAATGTGGAGTGTGTGCCTGGTGATGCTGGAATGTTGTAAAGTCTTTCTTAATTTCAATGAAGGGCACATTGCCATTTTCTGGAGAAGGCCAAGGAACAAACACATTTCCAAAGAATCATTGATTTTGATGGGGTTTATTTTAGTTTTCTAAGACAGCCGATAGCAGACAAAGACAACTGTAGTCTCAAATTTGCTAACAGGTCAAACCTTCAGAAAAGTGAACATGGCTATTCACTGGAGTCATCCAGAAACAAAGACACCATGGAGGGGGCTTAGGGCCGTGAGGACTCCAGGGTGACCTTAAAGAAAGCAGTTGGTGACAGAGAAGGTCAGCATGCATCATTTTGGCCCAATATCCTCCCACTCTCCTAGTCTAGCCTGTCACCTCCTTTATAATCTAATAATACCTATTTATTGAGCATCTTTAGCTCCCAGCACTGCACAAAACACGAGACATGTGCAACCACTGGCATGCTTCACAACAACACTAAAAGAGGTTCTGTTATTTCCTCCCCATTTATAAGGAGAAAACCAGGGACCAGTTTTAAGCAACTTGCCTAAGGATCCAAAGTGAGTGAAGAACAGAGCCAGGTTATGAGCTTGGACAGTCTGGCTCACAATGCTCTTAGTTCTGATTGGTTGGCTTAGTTCTGTTTTACCTGTGAGTTTATTCTGACTCACCGTTTGGGATGTTTCAGTCCATAGTCATTTGGCCCACAGTTTTTGTGGCAAGGCAGGCCTTGGCTCGCTTATGGTGGCTAGGAAGGAAAGAGAGAAGAGGGAAAAGGCTGGGGCCAGCGTCTCCTTCAAGGGCATGTACCTCCTAAAGGTCCTACTGCCTTCCAAGACTGCCACAGCCTGGGACACAAGTCTTCAATACATGACCAACTGGGGGCTATTCAGGGTCCAAACTGTACCAGTGTTCTGGAGTTGTAAAGGATTTGTCTGCAAGGAGCACACTACTTACATGCCACATACCAAACAGCGCATGCTCACCAGCTTAAGACATTCCTTCCCTTCTTCCTCCTTTGGGTTACTCAAATAGAGAGATAGGACTTAACTGCTTTTCTGTTCCTGCTTCATGGAGCAAATGCCCAGTACCTATTTCCCTGTACCATGCATCTCAGAGAATAATGTCTCCCAGTGATGTTCTCCTCCCCCAATCTGAGGAGACCACAGCTCCCATCTCTCCGCTGCCCAATAACCATTTTATGCTGTGGCTGCGTGGAGCTCTGCCCTCTGTTCCTGGCCTGCAGCTGTGCTCCCCTGAGGCTCCTCCTGTCTTTGCCATTCGCACATTGATTCTTCCTCAGTTTCTGGGAAGCTTCCTGGCCCTCCAGAGTCTGTGCCCACCTGCCGGCTGGCTCACAGCAGATGGGGCCATGATGGCTCCTCACTTATCTCTCTTTAACCAAGGCCTCCTCAGGCATTTACTAGAAGCCCTGATTACTGCTATGACCCCCAGGAACTGGGGGCATGTAGAAATCTATTAAATATTTATTGAAAGAATTACTCAAATCACTTGATCATTATCTGTTCATCTCACTATGATCTATCTATCTTTGGAGTTTGTACTAAATAAGGAAAAATATAATACATTTATCCAAATGACTTCATTTACTTATATATAAATTAACATTTATCTTCGTAATAATGACCACTCTGGCAGCTACAATGTACCAGGCCTAGTGCTGTATGTTTTACCTGCATTGTCTACTACTCTCTATTATCCTGCAAGGTACATATTAGCTTTATTTCGGAGGGTGACCATGGCATGAAGACACCTGTCTCAAGCTTTTCAGCCCATAAAGGAAAACACGCTACCCCAGAGCCCACTGTCTCCACCATGCCATGGGTCATATGCAACAATTTACTATATTTTCAGAAACCTTCCCAGTTCCTCATCACCAAGTTTTAGGCTGACCTGCTGTCCCTGTCTGTGACTGCCATCAAGTGGCTGCTGCGGTTGGGTCCACAGGAGAAGGACAGCAGGCTGGACTAGGAGTTGACAGGAGCTGCCATGACTACACTGTTCCTTAGCTGCAGAAGTCCTGCTTGCTAGGAAGCCAGGCGTGACTCGGCCCCCTGTGGGACTCTCCTGCAAGGCGGGATCACCCCTTGCACCTCTCTTGAGCTGGACACTGGCTTTCAGGCCAGTGTGTCTCCAGGTCCCTCTCTTGATAGCTCAGTTCGTCTGGTGACTGGGGAAGCTGCGTGTCTCTCGAGTGGAGAGGTTTGCTCTTCCCTCTTTCACTTGTGGCTGGCTGTCTTCTCGCAGCGTCTCCATGCCATCTGCCTTCCAATTGAGTCTAAAGCTGTATCTAAGTTTCCTTTTCTATAAGGACATCAGTCACATTGGGTTAGGGCCTCCCTGACAGCCCCCACTTTAGTTTGGTCATTTGTGTGAGGACCCACTTTCCAAGTAGGATCGTATTTTGAGGTACTAGGGATTAGGGTGGCAACATATCTTTTTGGAAGGAACATGGTTCAACCCTTCGCACTAAGCATCAGGATTCATTCCTTCTTGGGGACTTGGAAGAAGAGTTTGTTCAATGCACCTATCTTAGCTTCTGGGGATTGACAGAAACCCTTGCTTTCCTTGGCTTGTGGCAACATAACTCCAGCTCTGCCTCCACTGGCACATAGATTTCTTCTGTGTATCCGTGGGCCTGTGTCTGAATTTCCCTCTTTGTATAAAGACACCAAGCATCTTAGCTATAACCTCATCCTAATGTGGTCACGTCTACAAAAGCTCTATTTTCAAATAAAGTGACACTCACAGGTTGCAGGTGGACATGAACTACCTTGGGAGGATGCTGTTTAACTCAGAGGTGAATACCATCACGTACGTACATGCCATAATGCTCTTAGTTCTAATTGGTTGGCTTAGTTCTGTTTTAACTGTGAGTTTATTCTGACTCACAGTTTGGGATGTGTCAGTCCGCAGTCATTTGGCAATCCTTCTGTTTGTTTGAGCCTTTGGTTAGCAGTTCACAGGACCTGGAAATGACTTATTTTGCTGTCTTTAATGCTATAACTCTTGCAATATGACTGTAGTGGAAAATGACCTAGAAAACTTGTGGTATTCATTTTTAAGACTGTTTGAGTCCAACAAATAATCAATATAATCTTTTCTTTCCTTTCTTTCTTTTCTGTTTTTTTAGGAGAGGGTCTCCCTATGCAGTTTGAGTTGTACTGAACACACAACAATCCTCCTGTCTCAGCCTCCGGAGTGCTGGGATGACAGGCATGTGCTACCACACCTAGCTGTCTGCCTTTCCTTTTAAAAGAAATTCTGTTCATAGATATAAACATGGAAATCTGTCTGAAAACTAAAATAGCAGGCAACAAAACAGTATGAACAACTTAATCCTAATCACTTGAAAAAAAGATATATTTAGAAACAATGGAGATATACTTAGAAACAATAAAATGACAATAATAAGTGATAATTGAATACTTTACATAATGCCAGGCCCTGTACCAAGCATTTTCCATATCTCAATCCTCATACCAGCCCTATGAAAGGCTTACTTTTACCCTGAGTTTATTACTTTCAATAGACTTGGCTAACGTGCTATGTATTAAATGCAATAATAGTGATATTCATGCCCCCATTTTCAGTAGAAATTAAACCCTGTGAATCTATAGAAAATTAGAATTATACATTTTAAGTATATATTTTGATCTTTTGCTCCTCTCTGGGTCTTCTTCACCTATAGACAGTTTTCTTCAGGAAGCTTCCCTGATTTTAAAGCTTATATTCTTATTCTTTGATTCATTCCATTTTTGACTATTCTCTCATTAAAAAAAAAACTTGTGGGGAGAGCGTTGAGCTGCAGTTTCATGAGTAACAGACAACTCCTTCTTTTCCAAGACCTGCCACATAACTTCCTGCTCCTCTCACTGGGGGCAAATAAAAAACAGGAGATTTAGGAGACAAATTATCCCTCTGAAAGCCCCCTAGAACAGAGTAAAAATAATTGAAAAATGATAACAAGTGGCTGCAATGCTTGGGAGATAAATGTGATTTATCATTGAACCCCTACGCACAGACATGAAATTGTAAGTACACACCTCCCTTCACATCTGTGTGACCTTCAGACGCTCAGCCAAACTCCCGCCACACACAAGCACCCCTGGATCTCTGGCCGGAGACAAGCTGTGGCTTGTGTTCTACTTTCCCCGACACACCTTATGCATACATTTTTCTTGTTTCATATTTTAATCCATCTTGAGAGTTCTTTCTTAAGAACTTAAGCAAAAACTAAAAATAACAACAGTTCTGAATCCATACGTTGAGAAGTCAGTCTGAGCTTTTATGTGTAAAGACGGGCAAGATGGCTTTATGTGAGACAGTTTTCCTTCTCGACATGTTTGCTAAAGAAAAAGGATAAAAGGAACATATGCGTATTCCTTCATTGTTATCAGCAAGTTAGTTTTAAATTTCTGTCTTTGCAGCATTTTCTCCTCGTATAGCTGATTTTCTCACCACTCTGCTACAGAATATGAGACAAGCACTACTACAGAGGAGATAAAGGTTTCCAAGAGCCTATTGCTCTTTGGTATGGAAATTTGGGGTTTATGCTTCTTTGAGTTGTTTTTTTTTAAGTTTAGCAGCCAAGAATTCAAGAGTTAAGGCTGATAAAACTGCATTAAGATTATCTCACCTGCCCAAGTGTGGGAGAAAACATGAGTCCAGAATAAATTGCTTTTCTCAGAATAGAATGGTTTTATTGGGCCTGGGAACATAGCTAAAAAGCAGGCAGAGCTTCCCCCTCCAACATCTGCTTTTTGGATTGCTGGGAATGTCAGAAACTGGGAATCCCCCAAGCACCTTTATGGATGAAGCGGGGACTCTGTCTCCCCCAAAGAACAGATGGCAGGAGAAGGGACACGGACTGCCCAGGGCAACTCCATTCCCTGAATCTCAGACACTTGTAACATCCAAACTCCAGACTCATAACCTGCCACCTTGTCTTGCACAGAATAAGACCCCAACAGCAAATATATGTGTGCATGTACATACACACACACACACACACACACACACACACACACATGTTGTACAAATAGAATTACTTATGGATAGACCAACACAGTCCCAACAAGTGAGCCCATATGTGGCGTTTGGTAACCGAACACTGCAGCTCTCCCAGTGGAGTCCCTCCCTCAGCCGGAGACCTGCCACCATGTTCCCAGTGCGAGGGCTAATCGTGCTATTCAGCAGGACCACTGGACTCACCTTCTGATCTGTCTCTTTGGGCTGTTTTTAATCCAAATCAGCATCTTGAAATTTCCTCTGTCCATCAAACAACTTCTCAATTCCTTTTACTATCTGAGCTCTTCAAATCCATTCTCTTCACAAATCAGGCCCGTTAACCACAAACCAGTTCTGAAACATTGTTTGTTTAAATTTTTAAATTGCAATTTAATTGCACACACCAAAAGCACAAATCACAGACCAAAAGCCCAAATGGAGAATAATAACTTTTTAAAATAATGCTGGGTGAGAATGACCTTGTGAAAATGTATTTTGTGCATATTCCAGTGGTGAATTTTTGCTCTTCTTCTTTTTTTAATGGGAGCCGTCAGTTCAGGAAGTAATGTAGTAACCTCAGTTAATTCGTATGCTGCTGTTCAATTAGAGTCTGAAAGCTGAAGGCCATGAGGTTGCACCGTAATGGAGAAAAGCTTTTGAGCTAAAAGCCAGAAGTCCTGGGTTCTCGCGTGAGCTGTGCTGCTGCCTCACTGTGAGGCAGTGGGCAAGTCATTTATCTACCTGTATCTCAGTCCCTTTATCTCCAAAATGGGGCTAGTGCCCCTTTCGGGAGAACAGAATGGACATAGAAGCCGTCATAAGTCAGAACCATGGGCTATTTGCCACGTTTTTGCCACTGCCAGGTTTTAGCCTTGCCCTCTTTGGACACCAGGGAGCTAGGCTCAGCTCTTGGGCAAAGCTTCAGAGTGACCCGATACAGGGCTTATACCCAGGTGCTGAGTTTAACCAGCCAGGGTTTAAATCGTGGTTCTACTGTGTATAAGCAGAGTGACCTCAAGCAAACTGATTGCTCTACTCTAGGGAATCACATCTGTAGGGTGAATGTAATAACGTGAGCCTAATGAGACATGCATCTGAATATCCTTGAGAGTGCTTTATAATGTCAGCATTGTACTCTTGAGACTGGGCAGGTAAGGAGATACTTTTATGTGGAAATTATCTCAGTCGCTATTGTAGTCCATTTTGTGCTGCTATAGCAGAAGACCACAGAGCGGACAAGGTGTCACACACAGAAGTGTACTGCCTCGTACTTCTTGGCTGAGCGGTCCAAGACCACGGGGACAGCAGCTGGTGGGGGCCTTCTTCTATCACACAGCAGAAGGCAAAAGGTCAAGAGAATATACACAAGAGGGAGCAAGAGATCACACTTGCGGCCCTAAGCCCTTTTTTTATTTTTGCCATTCTGAAGATTGAACCCAGGGCCTTCCCACTGAGCTACATCCTGGCCCTTTTAAAAACTTATTTCATTCTATTCAGAGGCAGGGTCACGCTAAACTGTCTGAGATGGGCTCACACTCGGCTGTTCCTCCCAGAGTGCTGGGATTATGTGCACGACCACCGCATCTGGCTCCAGCCCTTTTATAATCAGCATTAATCCATTCAGGAGAGTAGAGCCATACAATTGAAACATTTCCCAATCAGGCCCCCACCGCCCAGCACCACTGCACCAGGGATTAAATACCCCAAACGTGGTCTTTGTGGAACACATTGAAGCCCCAGCAGTCACTACTATGCCTCAGTCTATTCTTCATGCCTCCAACTGGGCTCAAGTGTCTTGCCCATGAGTACATTCAAAATTACTAGAAACCAAAGCTTCCATGTTTCCTGATCGTGATATCCAGTGAATGTAAATATTATTCAGTTTCCCTCATCCTTTTAAAAACCATGAACTTTTACGACAGGTAGGCAGTACCCCAGGCAGAGGAGATTTTTCAGAGCCAGCAGCAGACTGGAGTGGACAATAGATATGTATGACTCTGGGTTTGAATCACACAAAGAAATGTTGAAGAAAGAGACGTGAGAGTTCTTTGCAATTGGCTTAAAAATCTGAACATAGGGGCCGGAGATTTAGCTCAGAGGTTCCAGCACCTGCCTAGCAAGCGCAAGGCCCCTGATTCAATCCCGGTAACCCCATACAACAATACCGGATGTGGTGGCTCACGCCCACCGGCAATCAGTACCACATACCACAAATGCCGGGTTTGTGGCTCATGCTTGTAATCCCAGCACTCAGGATGCAGAGGCAGGAAGATTGCCGAGTTCGAGGCTTGCCTGGGCTACATAGTGAGCTCAGGGCCAGCCTGAACTACAAAGTGAGACCCTGTCTCAAAAAAAAAAAAATCTAAACATAATAAAATGACCAGTATTTCAACTGCATCCTGCAGGCAGTTAGTTCTCTAAGTTCCACTGAAGACTCCAATCTGGTCTTTTCCACATTCCAGAGTATCTTCCTTACTTTCTCATTGCTGGGACACTGTGCCAGACATGCACATATTAGAGGGAGGTTTTATCGTCACTCCCAGTTAGTGGAGGCTTTAGTCCGTAGTCAGGTGGCTCTAATGGCAGAGAGGCATGGCAGAGAGGAAGCAAAGAGACACGGCGGAGGGCGGGCGTGCGGTGTGGACCCTGCCAGGCCACACCTGG